>CALSCQ010000351.1:0-15672 GCA_943704525.1 Pigoraptor vietnamica
CACCCCCCCCCCCCCCCCCCCACACACACACACACACGTGCACACACCGGCACACACACACACACACACACACACACAGGCACGCACACACAGACACACACACTGCACACACACACACACACACACACACACGCACACACGCACACACACACACTGACATTACACACACACACACACACACATGACGACACACACTGACACCGGCACCCACAAACACACACACACACACGCACACTGACACCGGCACCCACACACACACACACACATCGACACCACACACACACGCACACGCACACGCACACGCACACGCACACACGCACACACAGCGTAGTGTTAGCGCCGACCGTGACGTTTACTAAGGCCCTATTTACAGTCTGTCCTCTCGCCTGTACTCACATTTCCAACTCCCTCTGTCGGCATCCAAATCGACACAACGCCACCGGTAGCTGGCGATGTCTACTGACGTGTGCGACGTCGGCACGTCCTGTCCGCGCCCCAAGGCCCTCTTCGCGTACGTGACGGCAACGAACAGCGCCGGAGTGTCCCGGCCCATGGACTCGAGGGACATCACGTATCTTTAGGCTGGCCGGTCACCCGTCGCGTTCAACGGTCACCCGCGCACTTTCATTCGAATTTTGATAATATAGGTTACTCTGCGCTTCGCAACAGAACGTACAGAACGTGCGACTAACGAGTGATTGGGTAAGTTGCGACGCACATGGATACCAGCGACCACAGTGCGACGTGCAATGCGGCTTGTTCTAAATTAGCACTACCGGGAACTCTGGTTTTCGCCTTCATTCCCATCGCAGCTATCGCACGGCCGCGCGCTCGTACACGCGCTGCAGCCACCCCAACAGCGCCCCCAGACGAGACGTGAGTTCCTGTGCATTCGCGGCCTGCGCGGGATTGCCCAGGAGGAGCACGTAACTGGCGGGATGGACGCCGAGCCCCCACGCCGCAAAGTCCGCCGTCAGCGCACGCACAGCCTCAGACAGACGTGCGGCCCACCCCGGAAGCAGCCCTATGCGGCCGTCACGTGCGCAATCGGCCGGCGATTGGAACCCTGCAGCGACAACCGCAGCCTCGCCGCCCGCGTCTTGGGACGCTCCGCACAGCGAATCGTAAAGCGCATTCGTCGCAGCCCCAAACGCGCCAACAAAGGACAACAGCAACGCGCCGTCATCGGCTGAAAAGGACTGCGTGGGTCCACCCTCCACGTCAAAGCACACCGAGAGCACCGCCGCGTACGTCTCCACGACCGTCCGCGCGAAGCCCAACGCCACCGACGCTGTCTCGTCTGATATCGCGGAATCAAATAGGGCGCCTTCAGACATGGGGGGCTGCAGCTGCTGTCGGCGGGACGACAATTGCGCGCCCACGCCGGCGCCGGGGTCCTCGAAGGCGAGAGCGCGCACGTGAGCCCCATGGCCACTCTCGGCGCCGTCGTGGTCGTCGACGGACCCCCGTGGCGTGCTCGGAGGCGCTTTGGGCACGGCGTCGCCGCCGTTCGCGTCTAGCGATGCCTGCAATTCGCGAAGTTGACTGAGGCCGCTCTCGAGAGCCACAAGCACCTCATCGCGCGAAACGGCTTCGGTTGTCGCATCACTACCGGCCGGGTCGCGCCCACTCGGGACACCCCGCACGCTCCTGCGCTCCGGGGGGCGACCGCACGTAAGCGCACACGCATTTCACGCGCCGAATAGCGTTGGGAATATCCACGGTGTGCGGTATTACGACATTCGCGAACGCAAAACTCACATTGTTACATTAGGCATGGACACCACAGTGGCGATGAAGGCATGAAAGACCTTCTCCACGCCGCTTGTAAGCGCATCCAGCTCCTCACGTGACGCGCCGCCCGTCTGATCGGCCCCAGGGGTCACGTGCCGCGAATGGTGCGGCATGAAATCGCGCAACGCCGTCCGAATTGCCTTGACGTCGTCGCCGTTGAGCGCGCCGAGGAACGGCCGAAACACCGACTTGTAGTGGTGCTGCGGACAACACGATCAGGCGTGTTTACAATGGGCACACGCACGTGACACACGCAGCCCACCAACTGCATCTGAGACACTAACGCTATAACGCAAATCGCATCGCCAAAGCCACTTACGTGCAGCATCGTGAGGCAGTCCAATCCGCTCCACGGCGGCCGCCGCGCCGCAACGTACGGCCACTCGTCCCCCAGCGTCTCTGCCATCGCAAACCGAATCGCCGGAGACAATCCCTCGCTCACGGCAGAACACAGCGACTCGAACGCCACCGCGAGAGGATTTCGCGCGGCGCCCACACCGGCGTCACGTACCGCCCCACCGACGACGCGCGCGACGGGAGAGCGGCGCGGCACCGGCGATCCCGTTGCGGGCTGTGTCAAGTGACCCGACACCGGCTGCGTCACGTGACCATCCTGCCCCGTCAACATGTCCCCGCGGCCGTCGTGGTCCATGAATCCGTCGACGGCCGTTGCGCCAAGGACCTCCCCGCGCCCCTCTGGAATTCGACGCCGCGTCTGCGACTGCAACGACCCTCTGCCGTGTGCTTCGCGCTGATACGCCACTGGATCTGCCGCCAGCCGCAACAGGGCCTCTTTTGTTGAAGGGAAGAGGCGGGACCCAAATGCAACGATGCCGCTCGCCATCGCCTTCACGGAGAGGTTCGTGTCGTCGGTGAGAAGGACCACGGTTGGGGACGGGCCGCCGTCCGGTGGCGACTCGGCGAGGGAAATGCAACACGCGAGCACTCGCTCGTCGTTGGACTGGGTCACAGCAAAACAGAGCGTGAGAGTGGATACGCATAAACGGATTGCGCGCGAGCATGAGTCTTCGTGTGAGGGTGATTGTTTGCGGGTGTTGTGTGACGCGTTTGCGAAGGCAAAAGTTGGCGCAGAGGGAACACGACGCCGTGACCGCCTCTCGCACCATAGGGGTCATGGCCTTCGCCGAGCGGTCGTGCGCCATGCCCTGCGCAGCCACAAACGGCGCCGATACAGAGAGGCTGTCGTGGAGAAAGCGCGTCGCGCGCCGTGCCAGCGCCCCCACAGACGTTGCGTCGTTCGCGTTGTCGTCTCGCCGCTGTTCGCGCAAAGCAATAAGCCACTTGACGAAGAAATGCACAGCACACTCGCACCGCAGACACCCGCCTTGAGACCGTCAAGCTCGTGAATGACTATCCAGGGGACGACAACAGTGTAGACCACCCCCTGCTCCACGAGGGCGTGCCACGCGTCCGAAACGGCCTGCACCGCGTCCAGACAAGAAAGAAGCACGTTCGTGTCGACGACGATGCACACGCGGCGATAGTTCGCAGGGCCCGCCGCAAAGTATGCCATGGCGGCAGAGTGGCCCGACGCAACCGACGGCCCGTACGACGCCGCGATCTCAGCCGCGACGGCATCCTGGTCGCAATCGGACTCTTACGTGAACGATCGGTCTCTCATTTGTCGCTTGCTAGTCCATACACAAGCACTAACATCCCACGTGGTCGCCCGCATGGCACAGTTGCAGTGACACGCCAATCGCAACAGTAATAAGACGACCCCCGACGTGCACAGCGTAAATTGAATGTGCGCAGTCAAGGCCTCCGTGCGCAAACACAAACACATAATGCCATTGCACCATAAGACATTGTCAGCAGCCACACACCACGGGATTGCACGAGGGGACCCACCGCGTCAATCACCCAGCTGCCCCGCTTGTGCCTCTCCTCGACCGACGCCGCGCTAATGGACTGGGCGCTGTCCACATCCATTCCACTGCTGTGCAACAGTGCGCACTCGCTGCGTAAGCGCACAGCGTCACGCGTATCAGCAGGGAGCAGCAACACCCACTCGGAATGCCGCCGATGTCGCCCAACTGGCCTCTCCCACACGCTCTCCTTTGTCTTGACGTTGAAGTAGTAGATGCGACCGCGCGAACGAGAGTACTCGGCCACCCAATCGGGCGGCAGCGGCTCTTCCATCGCAGCGCCCCTCACATGGTCTGCGGCATCCTCGCTCACGTGACACGCTATACGGTGCAGCGCAAGCAGCAGAGTCGGAGCCGTATAAAAGTTGTTGAGGACTGGCAAACACCGAAGGAGTAGTGGCCACAAAATCTACTGTTACAGTGTTACACATCTATTGTCTCTAAATTGAGTATTAGAACAAATTTGCATGGGCTCGTGTATTGGGAACTTTGACCAGATTAACCCCACTCTTTTTGCAAAGCGTCAGCGCTTTCACACACACAGACACACACCCAAACAGCCGCACACACACACACACACACACACACACACACACAACTGCCACTCACACACTCGGCTGTCGTGCTACACGCCTGAGCAACCACACACGCACAAGTGCACTTCTTGGGCTTATTTAGAAGCAGAGGGATCTGCGTTATTGTTCCAAGTCAGCTGACGGCATTTCGTCAACGACTTCGTTCTCTCGCTCTGCGCATCTGCTCTCATTTTCTCGCCTAATTCGCGGGTCCGCGCACCCTTGCGCCCGCCGCGAGAATGTTTGGCGGGTTCAATGCGAATCGGCTGAAAGTTCAGCTGAAGCTGGCCATTAATCGCCTCAAGATGCTGCAGAACAAGAAAGGTGGGCGTGATCTTAGTGTGATGTGTGTGCGTGTGTGCATGTGTGTGTGTGTATGTATATATATATATATATGTGTGTGTGTGTGTGTGCATGTGTGTGTGTGCATGTGTGTGTGTGTGTGTGTGTGCGTGTATGTATATATATATATATATGTGTGTGTGTGTGTGTGTGTGCATGTGTGTGTGTGCATGTGTGTGTGTGTGTGTGCGTGTGTGTGTGTGCGTGTGTGCGTGTGTGTGTGTGCATGTGTGTGTGTGTGTGTGCGTGTATGTATATATATATATGTGTGTGTGTGTGTGTGCGTGTGTGTGTGTGCGTGTATGTATATATATGTGTGTGTGTGTGTGTGTGTGCGTGTGTGTGTGTGCATGTGTGTGTGTGTGTGTGTGTGAGTGATTGTGCGTGTACGTGAGTGATGTGTACGCGCGTTGTTATGTGTGCGCGTGCAAACTGTTGCCACTCACATGTCGTGGCATGCAGCGAACCAAAATGCGGGCGCGCGCAAGCAAATTGCGCAGTTGCTTGAGAAGGGGAAGGACGAAAGTGCCCGCATCAAGGTACACACGCTAATGTTGTACTCTGTCCCACAACCACATGTGATGCGTACATACGCGCACTCGTGAACAATGGACGCACAGGCACGCACACAAGGGAACTCACGCTCTCTCTCTCTCTCTCTCTCTCTCTCTCTCTCTCTCTCTCGCAGGTGGAGCACATCATTCGCGAGGACTATATGATTGAGGCGATGGAGCTGCTCGAGTTGTACTGCGACCTTCTCCTCGCCCGGTTCGGCCTCATTGAGGGCATGAAGTGGGTCGTGTGTGTGTGTGTGTGTGTGTGTGTGTGTGTGTGTGTGTGTGTGTGTGTGTGTGTATGTGTGTGTGTGCGTGTGTGTGTGTGTGAGTGTGTGAGTGTAAGTGAGTTGGACGTATGACTCTTGATTAGGAGGGAGTTTGCGCACATATGTGCAGCGTGTCTGTCGTCTCCCTTGTTCATACTGATCTCTCTCCTAATCTCAACCTTCTACGCACCCGCACGCACAGCCCTCCGCGCTCTGCGTGCGCTTCGGTCGGTGTCCTTCATCAAGTCGATGCAAGTGCTCGTGACGGCGTTGCTTGAGACGATTCGCAGCTCGGTGATCGATCTGCTCGTCCTCCTCTTTCTCGGGCTCTTTCTGTTCTCCATCGTCGGCTATTACTTCTTTGGCTACGACAGCAAGGCGAATAAGGACCGATGGGGCACTATCGGGCTTGCGATCATGTCGCTGTTCACCTATGTCACGGTGCGTGGGAGGGCGCGTACACAACTGCGTTGAGGGCATGAGCGCGAGGGAGTGTAGCTCTCGACCGTAGAGATGCTTACGCGTTCCGTACCGTGCTGGACACTCGCACGCACGCACGCACATAGACACACACACACACACACACACACACACACACACACACACACACGAACCACCCATGCTCACCGTACGCGGACCCGCATGCAGGTGGATGGTTGGACGGACACGCAGGCGTCGATCGACCAGTACACCGGGAGCGTTGTCTACACTATCATCTTCATCTTTTTCGGCAACTTTCTCTTCACCAATCTCTTCATCGGTGTGATCATCCAGAACATCGAGCAGGCGACGCACGAGTACAAGGTGATGCAGGAGGAGTTCAAGAGGGAAACGATCAACAAGAAGAAGGCGTACATCCTCGACCGCCAGAAGCAGGAGATGAAGGCGTTGCTCGAGAAGCAGGTGCCTGCGTGGCGTGCGTGCGTGCACTTGGAAATGGGCCCTGTTGTGTGCGTTTGCGCGTGTGTACGCATATTCGTTGCGCATTGTTGTCGTCTTCGCGCTCACAGTATTGTGTATTGGCACTTGCGCTCGTGTGTAACGTTGGCGCGTATGCTGTATGTACCATTCCGCTCACTTGCGCTGTGTGCCAAACGTGCAGATGGGCGGCGACTTCAAGAACTTCCAGCAAATGGTGAAGCATCTCGCGGGCACGCTTCGCCACGACGACATTGTTCCAATGATGGACCACTCGTGCAACACGACGTGGCTAGACACGTTCATGACGACCCTCGATTACCAAGAAAACACGATGTTCAGGTGCGTGCTGAAGGCGTGCGCACGCGTATTCGCGTGTGTTGAAGCGAAGAGTGTCGGCGGACGTGTGTTTCTGTGCGGGTGTGCTTTCACTGTGGTGTGCGTTGTGGATATGCGATTGATTTTCTGTTTTTTCGCAGGTCTCAACAACTGCATTTCGAAATTGCGAATACTCTCGCGGAACTTGCCGAACACAAGCTATCAGGGCGAATAGTAATGTCATGAGACCCGCGTGCGGGTTGTGCGTGCGTATGCGTGTGCGTGCGTCTGCAAAAATCCGAATCAAACACACACAATTGATAGCGGTCCAAAGCGATGTCAAAGCCGCCGTTGGGCCATGTTCATACTGTACAATGTGTGGGAGCACGCGACGCAAGCCGAAGACAACGCGACTGGCGATGTGCGCTGCGAAGATGACAAAACGCGCGACTGCGAACCAAGCCGGAAAAACGCGATTCAAATGTCCCGACGAACGCGTCGTGAAAACGCGTGCGCAGAACGGAACCGCGCCTCACTTTTCGCAGACAATGTTGACGAGGTACTGCATAAGCCAGTCGAGCAGTGGACCCGCAAAGTGATATCCGTCGGAGAAATCCTGCGCGCGCGCGAGGCTCAGCTCGTAGAGGTCGATGACTTCGATCCCCGCCTCGGCCAGCAGCCGACGCTCAAAGTCGTTCATCCACTTGATTCGCTCCGGGGTCATATACATTTGCCGCTCGGGATCTTTCGGGACGACAGCGGGGATGGTGACCCACACGAGTCGCTTAATGCGCGGCGACTTGCGCAGCGCCGTGAGGAACTCTCGGAAGCGGGCGACGAGCACGGGTTCCCAATACGACTCCCACACGTCGGCCTTTGCGCCCATGAGCTCCCACAACCCCGTGTTCATGAAGACGACGTCGGGGTCGGTGTACGTGCGCGGGAGGGCAATTTTCATGGGCGTCACAAGTCGCCTGTTTTTGGAGCGTTACGTTTGGTTGGAATCAGCCGTTCATCCCGCCACTCAAGAGACGGAAAGCACTGTCATGTGTGATTGTCGTGTATGTATGTAGGAGTGTGTACGATTTGTGTGTGTGTGTGCGCGCGCGAGTGCGGCGTGTGTGCATTGTTTGTGGTCGCAACAGACTTCGCAAATGTGTCGCGTGAGTGCGAGAGGGGCCCATTGAACTGCAACAGACACCAACAACAGACACACCTGTCCGACACATCGGGGTAGGCCAGCTCGGGAGTGTCGAGGAGGTTATTCACGTTCACATACGCAATCGACCCGTTCGACAGCTGAATGTACGGCGTGAAGCGAAAGCTGAAGCGCATCTGCAAACGAGCGCGAACAAATTGTGCGTAAGAAGAGGCGCCCAGCACCTGCACTGCGCATCCCTAACACCAATGAACACGCGCACCCACACATGCACACACATGCACGCACACACGCCTATACGCACACGCGCTCATACGCACCCCATCGGTATTGAAACGCTCGCGATCGGAGTAAGGGCTCTCCTCGGGGTGCGTGCCCAGATTGAGGTTGAAGGTGCCCGCGAGCGACAGATAGAGTTGGCGAAAGTTCGAATCTCCAGCGACGACCACCCACTTGTGTTGCTGCATGCAGCGGTCGTCGCGCGTGTAAGTAAGCGAGCACTCGCTCTTCGGCACGAACGAATCGCCGTTCCACGTCCCCGACGGACAGAACGACAGTCCATCGAGAAAGTTGGGCCGCTTCGACGCGCGGATGAATTCGTGCACGTCCGTCGAAAACTTGGCGCTGTGATCGACAATCTTCTTCCGCGGGTCTTGCTTCTTCACAACTTGCTGCGACGGATCGCCACCGTGTCCCCCGCCGTGCCCAGCGCCTCCGTCGCCCCCTGCAGCGCGATGGACCATTGCGTGCTCATTCAGCTGCGACTGAACAGTGCCCGCAAAGGACTCGACCATCCGAACTTTCTCCTGAAATTCGTCGCCCTGGCGCCGCAGCCGCTCCTCGAACTCTTCGGCCTGGTGTCGCAGCCGCGCGTCGAACCCTTGGGCCATTCGCAGAGTCTCTTCCGCATGCTCAACCTCGAGTTCCCGCACGTAATATGTCATGTAAAAATTGAACGAGAAGAGGAGGAAAATCGCGCCGGCAAGCAGGTAGAACGAGCGCCCTCCTCCGGAGGCCATTTCGGCGGCGGCACCGCGCCCGTCAAACGGGGCAACACAGACGCGGAATGGTAGCGCACAACGTGAACTTGTCAAAACGTTCAACGGGCGAAGGGGACGATTGAAAAGAGGGGACGAAATAGACGGCCGAAGGGCACGCGATGGGCACAGCTCCCGCGATCCTCAAATAAAAAGTGCGGCCCCCCGTCCCGAGTACGTATAGTGGCCAACGAATGGTGCGTCCAATCGAGACGGTTCTTGGAAGCATCTACGACGTAAAGCCTCACGAGAGAGCCGCAATGCATTGTGCGGTCAGCTGTGTGATGCGCATACGGGGTGTGAACATTCGGCGTCTGGACATCCGGACAATTCACAGATTAATTATTAGAAAGGCAATTTACGTCTATTAAAATGCATAATAAGTAGTGAATGCTAGACTATCTCCATAACGGGCATAAGCGGCTTGCCATCAGTTTGCAAACACATCGTTCTCACGCACACACACCCAGCGTTCGCGCATCAAACTCACGCACCACGTGCACCCAACCCCTCTGCATTCCCCTCCGAGGAGGGTCCGCAATGGTCCGTACCCTCCTCCGAGGGCCATCTCGCGTCTGTTCGTGTGCTTTTTTTGCCCGACGTCTTCCGTTGTCAGGGCGTGTTATTTTTAGACCGTGGCGGGCACTTTCTGATGCCGGTACATCACATCCTCGTTTTTCGTGTCGCTTTCTGTCGGGTTATTGCCTTCCGTTCGTCATTCGTGCCACACTCGCCGCTCGCTGCGGGTGGCCTGTTTTCAACCGACAAATGGCTTAACATTCGCCGAGCACCGTTAGGCGTGCCCGGCCGAAGTATAAGTCGTCACGACGCCGCCCCGCGCCTGGCGGAAGGCCGTAATGGGCGCGGGCGCGGAGATGGCCGAGGCGTCAGTCGCTGACGCGGGTGAACCGCGCCACGCGGCGGAGGATGAGCTCGTCAAGGCGGATGCGATTGTGAAGTTGGCGCCTGTTGCGGTGGCTCACCACGGGACGCACCGCGCTGTGTCCCTCAAGAATCACGTCAAGCGACCGAAACAGACACCCCAGGAGATGGCGGCAGAGCTGTTGCGCGCGTGCCCCGTTATGCCGGAAGTGTCCGTCGCGTTTGGGATCGCGTCCATGCTGCGGGAGCGGTCGCGTAAGAAACGACCCTCACTCGGACAGTCGGTGCGTTCGTCGGAGTCTGTGCTCGCGGCGGAGATCATGTCGAAGGTGCGAAAGCACGCGAACTTGCCGCCGATTCCGCCGGAGAGTCCGAAACCCACGCGCGCAGAAGGCCCCCCTGGCCGCCCGCTGCCGGTGTTGCCTCAACTGACGAAGCGGGCGACGGAACTCATACTGCCCGAGTTCAAGCCGCCGCCGACAGGCATGTACGTCGGCCTCAAGCCCAACGAGCGCATCGGCGACTACATAGTGACACGGCGGATCGCAAAGGGATCCATGTCCGCGATTATTGAGGCGACGCACCGGATTACTGATCTGAAGGTGAGATTGCTCTCTGTGGCACTCTGCACGCTGCGGAATAGGTTCATTCTTTTCGTCGTGGCGTTCACTCACTGTTGCCGCGCGAATTTCACACACAGGTGGCGCTGAAGATTGTGCGCAAGCAGTACGAAGGGGCGAGCGACAACACGGGCGCGTGCGATGCCAACTACGACGTCAACCGCTTCGCACACGCGCTCGTTCGGGAGGCCAGCGTGCTGCGGCGGCTGCAGGGGCACCCGTGCATCGTCAAGATTTACGAAGTCGTGGAGAGGGACGACGTCGTTGCGCTTGCGATGGAGCTCATTGGACCGGACTATCGGCGGCTAACCGATCGCATTGCATCTGGAGGGGCGCTGAGCGAATCGGTGTGCCGGAGGATCATGCGCCAACTCATTTCGGCGGTCGCTTACATTCACGAGCAGCACATCCTTCACAAGTGAGTCTGGCGTTAGTGGGAGATCATGAAGGTGTTATGTGTGTGCGTGTGCGTGTGCGTGCGAGTGTGTATGTGTGTGATAGTGTGTGTAAATGTGTGTGTGTGCATGCGCGCCTGCACGCTCTTTGTCTGACGGCTTTTCTTGCGCAGGGACATAACGCCGAACAACGTCATGATTTGCGACGAAGGCAATTATATCAAACTCATTGGTAAGAAGAAGCTGCACAGTAAGTCACTCGTACGCGGCTTGCGATGTGCTAATGATGCCTCTCTCTTTGTCTCTATCTCTGCCTCTCTCTCTTTCAGACTTCGGTCGGGCCGTGTCGTTTTCGCCCTCGCGATCGCTGGACAATGGAGGCAACGCACCGGTGGAGCCAATCTCGGGCAAGAAGACCGTTGGACCAGAAGTGGATCTCTGGGGATGGTACGTGTCCCCGTGCACCACGCTACACGTGTGGATGTGCGCATGACCCGCTTGTTTCTGTCATTTCACACGCAGCGCACCTTTCCCTCCCGCATGCATTCTCACATTGTCTCGATCGAGCGCCTAACCCTCTGCTCTTCCGCAGCGGCGTGTGCTTGCACGCGATGGCCTCGGGGGCGGTCTGCAGCGTCGACGAGGTCCTCATCGGGTCGCACGCGCACGCCTTCAACGCGAATGCGTCCAAGGGCACGCGCATTCCGGGAGTCCGCTTTGAAATGCCCGCCACGTGCACGGCAGGTGTGTAGCCGTCCTTGTTCTTGGTTACTTCTCGAATGGACCCAAGTCACCTGAGTCATTGGTCGTGCGTCAGAGTGACTCATCACGATACGCTTATCGCTGCAGAGCTCAAGTCGTTCCTCGGCGTACTCACGGACGTCGCTTTCGCGCGCAAAATGCGCCTGCGCACCATCGACGACTTTTTCGAGCACCCGTGGCTCGTCGGATCGGACCCTCTCGGGCGAAGCACGACGAGCGTCGAGCTTGTCCCCGCGGCTGCTCCTCCTGCTCGCCACGTTTCCATCATCCCGTCGATCGCCGAGACGCGCGCACCAACAACGCAGCCTCCCGCCGCCGCGCAGCCGCAGCAAGCGCGTACGCCTGCAGTGGAGGTGCCGAACGCGGAAGACACGGGCGGAGGGATGAAGGTGCTCCGGTATGACTTGTTTCCGCAGCTCAACCTCATGCCTCCCGGCAAGGAACAGGCGCGCGCGCAGTCTCCGCATCGACCGTCGAAGGACGCCACGCTGAAGCTGCCCGGAATACCCGGCGCTAAGGAAGCCGGCGAAGTCCACGGCCGCCCCTCGATCTTCACGTCGATTGTCAACGCACTGGACCAGCCGGGTGCCCTGGATCGCGCCAAGGCCGCTGTCCCGCAGGCGGCACCGGTGACTGCAGTTGCTTCGGAGCAATCGCCTCCACACTCGGACAAGGTCATGTCGTCGCGCGCGCAGATTGTGCAGGCGAGCTTTGCGGCTGCGGCGGCGTCGGCGGCGGCTGCGGCCACGCGGAAGCAGTGGTTGGCCGGGCGCGTGACGCTGGGCCATCCGACTCAGGCGACGGCGGAAGAGATCGCGAGGCAACGTCGCGAGAAGGAGGCCGAAGAACTGCGGCAAGTGCACCGGTGGGCGCAGCGGCGCATGCTACAGCTCGGATTCCCTGCGGACATTGTCTCGCGCGTGGCGGATTCTCTCGGCGCGATGCCAATGCGGCGGACGGCGGGAGAGGACAATGATTCGCCGTGGGAGTCTGAGGTGGATCTCACGGCGGAGGGCCCGACGGAGGCGAAGCGGAAGGTGCAGCCGGAACTGGACTCCGCCGCTGCGACGTACCGCCTGTTGTTTGACTCTAAGCTGTCGGAGAAGAAGGCGGCCACGCGCAGACGCAACAGCATCGTGGACTTCACGAGCCGTCTCGCCGCCGTAAGAGAGCGACGCAAGCAAATGGCGCTGAGTAGCACCATGGCGGAGCGGGAAGAGGCGCGAGCGAAGAAGCGCTGGTGAGATTAAATTCTTGCGGATTTGCAGCTGAAAACTGAGCCAAAAAAGAAAAAAAAAAAAGGCAGGATGACGCATCGCGTGCGTCATTTGAAGTTGTCCAGGCGTTCCATCGGATGTAATTGGCGGGAGGGACTAAAATTGGGTCGTTTTGCGCATTTTTCCAAATTATGCGCTCGTGGTAACGCACGGACAGTGGATTCGTGGCTGTTTCCGCCGGACGACAGTGACCCTCAAAGTCGCTCCTTTTATGCTCCCACAGGGAACACGCAACACACGTACGTGCACGTACGACAAAGAGTAGCGGCACTCCACCCTCACCCTATTTGCAAGTGTCATTATTGGCCGAGAGCTCACTGGAGCGGTTTCGCTTGCGGAAGGCATTTCGTCGCTGAACACCCAAGCAGTGTCGGGGCGTCGTGGGCACAATGAGAGCCTCTTAGAGTGACATTTCATGGCGCCGCCTCGGCGGTTGCGCAGTGTATGAGGAAGGCGTGAGGGGACGCGCGTGTGTCGCGCACCCCGAGGTGTGGAGAGATGGGGTGTCGGCCGAGCTTCCCGCTCCAAGACGACAACATCTGCTTCTATGAGCAGCACCTATTCTCCTCAACCGGTGCGTGGAGAGTGGATGTTGCCCGCTTGCGTGCGCGTACGTGTGCCCGGGCAATTCTTTCTCTCGGGCTATTGGACCTCATGTGTCGTGCAGAGGCATGCGAGGTGTAGTTTGTGCGCATGCATTGTTTGTTTGTGCGTGTGCGTGCGTGTGCTCTGCGTCCCTCCCTCGACTCAACAAGTCGCACTACAGGGTCTCTGTTGCCAGTGGAGGCGCAAGACACCCTGCCGTTGCCGCAGAAAATGAAGACGCACCGCGTGTCCTGTTGGGAGGATCAGGACGACGGGGAGGGTCCCCCGCAGCGCACCGTCAAGTACGTCAATTCGTACGATGCCATACAGACGCGCCTGTGGAACCGGCTACAGAGCGAGAGGGAGCGACTCAACTTGCAGCGAAAGAACCTCGAAGGTGCGCACCGTTATCGGAATTTGTGGTTGCGAGATCTGAAATAGTCGTTGTTCCACTTATGAGACGCAACATCTGATCCGCTGAGGCTCTCGCCTCATGCATGCGAGCGACTGAATGCCGTGGCACGCACACCATGACCCGCGAGCGCACTTGCATGTGCACCACATGCCTGTTATCGTGACAATTGATTGTGGATTATGTGTGTGTGTGTGTGTGTCGCGCGCAGAGATGGACTTTTCGGAGCTTCGGCGAAAATTCCCACAGTGGACCGAGGCGGAGATTGCGACTCTTCACATGCAATTCCAAATGTTCGACATCAACGGCGACAACACAATAGACTTCGACGTGGGTGCTGCTTTGCTAAATGCGCGCATGCAAACGCACGCACCTTCTCACGAACGTGCAAGCGACACCGACAGCCACAATCACTCACTGCAGGCACTCGCACGCACTTTTCACACACGCGCACACACGCACGCACTTTACACACGTGCACACACAGACATACGCACACTCACACACACACATTGTACACGTACTTGCGCTTCTTTTGCATGTCGGACACGAATCGCGGCGCCAACGCTGACAAATCACGCTGGTTCAGGAGCTCAACTACATGCTCGACGAGCTGAACGACCAATCACCGCGAGAAGAGCGTTGGAAGCACTTTTGCGAGGTCGACATCGATGGGTCGGGATCCGTCGAGTTTGAGGAGTTTCTCAAGGTGTGTGGATGCTTGCCCTCTTCCAACCTTTTACGTGAAGTGTTGTGGATGGACCACCGTCTATGGTTTGAGCTTATACGCATGTGGGAGTGTGTGCGTCTGCATTGGTGTCTCGAACATACTTGTCGTCCACGGAAAGTTGCAGTACATTAGGCACATTAAGCAGCGCTGACCCCTCCCTCCCCCCTTCCCTGTTCTCTCTTCTCGCAGCTCGTTGCGTCGGTGCAGGAGGGCACGGCGGACAGCACCACTGGGTTTGGCGCGCTCTATTCGATGGCGGCAGAGAGGATCAACCGCCTTCAGGGCCGCATCAGCGTCAACCACCAGATCCAAGTCGGCCTGTTTTGAACTCTGTATGTTATTGGTGCGAACCGCGCGGCGAGGGGGTTTTGTGCTTCGGGATGGTTGCTGAGGTCGAAGACGCGCCCAAAGACGGTTCCTTCTAGATTGTCGCGTGTGCTGCGAAACGCCGCCTTGAAGAGCGAGCGCATTGAACACATGGCGGCGAACCTGTCCTGGACGCGTGTAGAAAGAGGCGTGCGTGCGGGGCGTAATGCGTGCGTGTGCGGCTGGGTTGCGTTTGCGTCCAATGTAATTTTGAACGATGTGTCAGCTTGTGTGATGGATGCGTGGCAGCCCACAGTCCGCACACGGGGAACATGTCGGTGAGTGTGTGGGGCGTGCGAGACAAAAACAATATGCTTCGCTTATTACACTGCACATGTGCTTGACTATGTCGCCCAGCGTTCATTATCTGGCGTCCCCGTCCTCCGAGATGGTGATGACCACCTTCCCGCGCGTGTGCCCGCGGCTCCCCTCCGCATACGCCTCTGCGACTTGTTCTATCGTATACACCTTCTCAATCGTCGGCTTCAACAGGCCCTTCTCCACAAAGTCCGCCAGTCGGTCGAGGCGCGACGGCGTGTCCCCGCCGGCGCCCACCACCATCACATAGTTCGGGTTGCCAGGAAAAAACGACCAGAATTTGCGGTTGAGCGTCGAGGCCATCGTTCCAACCACCCAGGCCAACGACGTCTTACGAAGGTCGTCGGTTGCAGCCGCCGCAAAGTAGCCACCGGCGCGCAGCACGCGTTGACCCACCGGCCACCCACTGGGCCCACCGGCGGCATCCACCACAACGTTAAACGTCGCGGGTTCGAGCGCGTCGTCCCAGT
>CALSCQ010000355.1:0-24396 GCA_943704525.1 Pigoraptor vietnamica
GGGGGGGATGGCCACACACGCCTACGGTTTCACTCTGAAAGAGCCCGTTGCAGAGGCACATGGAGGGCCCGCACACACGCACCGATAATCGTCACGCCCGGCAGCTTGCGTCCGTCGACAAACGTGTTGGCCGTTGGCACGAGGTGGAAGGAGCCCTCCACACGCGACCACCGGCCGATCACAGAGTTCCAACCGATGATGGCGTGGGACACACACGCGTCCCTCTGTCACGTGGCCAGTCAACGTGTTGAGCAGAGAACCCGCAATGGCAACAAATGGAAGACAGCGATTGCAATTCATGCACACACGCGAAAAAGGCGACATGCGCATGCATGCAACGACACAAGCGCACGCACAACAACACACACGCGCACACACAACGACACACAAGCGCCCACACAACGACACACAAGCACACACAACGACACACGCCCACGCCTGAGCGTAAACCCACGGAGAGCCGTCCCAAGCAACGCAGTGAAGCAGCAACAACTCTCACTCACCTGGATGGTCACATTGTCGAGGATGATGGCCTCTGCCACGCGCACACCCGGCCCAATGCGCACACCGGGACCAATCGACACATTCGGCCCAATCTGCGACAGAAGAGGGGGGAAAAAATAATAAAGTGAGCGATGCGATCATATTTCTAGCTGCACATCACGAGAGACGCGCACGCAACTGCGCGAGCATGGAAGTCCCAACGACAGCCTACACATCGGTTGAAACAGACCTTTGCAGTGCGGTCGACCGACGCCGTGGGATGAATGAGCACGTTGCCGACGATCTGGGGGCCGTCCTTGGCCCGCTGTGCCAGCCGCTCGGGACACCGCTTGCGGTAGAGCTCGAGATAGAACTTGTTGGCGATGACGGCAGAACTAGGGTACGCACCGGGGGATAGAGAGTGAGGCTGTGTTTTAACGCACAGGCGAAAATAGAAAGAAAAATAGTGCGAAAAAAGAGCAATGTCGGAACAGCTTGCAATTCAGGCGCGCGGCCATAGACTCCGCAGCAAGAGAATGGAGACAGCGCCTCGCAAGCCAGATCACTGTCCAGACGACGGCTCGGAACAAAA
Organism: Pigoraptor vietnamica; assembly: GCA_943704525.1. Classification (NCBI taxonomy): domain Eukaryota; class Filasterea; order Ministeriida; family Capsasporidae; genus Pigoraptor; species Pigoraptor vietnamica. The sequence goes on from CALSCQ010000355.1 coordinate 1,076, forward strand.
CAAATCAACTTCTTTTTCTACTCCTCGAATGAGCCACGCACTCACCCCGGCTTCTTGATCTGCCGCCACGAGTCGACCGTGTTGTAGAGGAACACGCGCCCAGTCCCCGCGAGTGGCACGAGAATGTCCTGCTCAAGGCGCACAATGTCCTTCCCACGAGGCATCGACTGGTAGTTGCTACAAACAGAAATGCGCTCAGCCACCGAAGCACGGAATGACGAACCCGTCCACCCAGAGGAGCGCATGGAATCGTCACGACCGATGCCACTGCGGCGCTTCCAGGGACAGAGGGCCGACTGAACTGAACAGTACACGCGCCACACACACACACACGCAGTCGATAAGAGCGCATTCGGTCGCACCTCTCGTCGTACGATGCCTTGGATGCGTTGGCGTTGTACACGTCGCGGATGTAATCAAAGATGGCCGGCGGAAAGAGATAGACACCGCAGTTGATCGTGTTGCTCACGAACGTCTCGGGCTTCTCGGCATAGTGCATCACCTCGTGCGTCTGGGGGTTTGCGACGACGCACCCGTAGTTCACAGCCTCGTCGTCGCTCACCTAGAACACAAAGATATCGCGTGAGACAAGGGGCTACTAATGGCGGAACAGAGGGAAAGAATAACGGTAGAGGCGCAGTCACAGCGGACACGGTTATAAAATAGCTCTCGAAAGGACGCTCAAACGGCACACAAGCGGATCTCACAGCAGATTGTCTGACACAATCAATGGGGTCACAAGGAAGGACGCGCACGCACGCACGCACCGTTGTGCCCATAATCGTCAGGTGCCGTCCGTCGCCGACAGTCTTGTGGAAGGCGAGTATTTCGTTGAGAGGGAACGAGCTGCAAATGTCCCCGTGCAGCACGAAGAAGAGGTCGGGGTTACCCGCAAGGATCTGGTCGCGGAAGTGGTAGAGACCGCCGGCCGTGCCCAGCGCCTGGTACTCGCGCAGGTAGCTGCGGCAAGGGCGCTGTTAGAAAGTGATGCTAGCAAGTACAATTGGGTGGAGTTGTTGGAGAGAGAAGGCGCCGGGGAGAGGGGGGGGCGGGGAGGGAGAAATACATCTCGACTCTTAATAGAATGGCTGTACAGACACTCGACGCAGGCGCCGACAACTTCCCGCACCGGATGGGAACGCTCGTCTCCCTCTGTGCCATGAGAATAAACTTTGAAATCTGCGCTTCCTCGTAGAAGCCGATGAGGATGATCTCCTTGAGATCGGGCACCTGTGGCCGCACAAGCGTACGCAGTTGGGTATAAGCGCCGTTGGCATTGAATCCAGCGCGCACGCACGGACGCACACACACATACACACATACACACACAACACACTAAGCACGCACACGCACGCACACGCATGCACGCACAAACCGACACGAAATGCACGCACACAGACGATGGCATCTGCAAAAGCACGGCTTACCTTCGCCAGGGCCTCGATATGGTGCTGCATCATTGGAACCCCCGCGATGGGAAACAGCGGCTTTTCCGAGTGCAGGGACAGCGGCCGAAAGCTCGTGGCTGGGACAAGAAGATGCATGTTACAACGGTGCATTTTCAAAGCCACACACGCAGACACAGTTGCGCACACACACAACACATACACACACGCACAACATGGTCATCATGCTCTCAGTTACGAACGAATATATAATAATAAGGCACGTGCGCCGGCAGCGACTCACCCCTCGCCGGACCTCCAATGAGTAGCACAGCCTTCAGCATTTTCACGGCTTCGGCCTCGCCGTCGTACGCAAGCACACGCACACAGCTGACGCAACGCTCCAATACGACGGAAAACCGAAGGATTCCCAATAAACGCCCCGCACACCCAAGCGACTTGAGCTTAGTTCAAACGGGGTTCAAAGCGCACACTTGCACGCCAAAAAAACGCACTCAATGTCAAACTGAGGCGCTGAAGTGGTCCTCGAAACGCGTGGATGGGGAGGCCGAGGGAGTGGCACATATCCACTTGCTTCGTCACGTGACTGATTTTGTTATCGGCGCCGGATTGCGAAACTCGGCCAAGAGGACCCCGTGTGCTCGATGGACGTGAGCGGGAAGTGTGTACGGCTCACTGCACCGGCCGACTGACCGATGCCAGCTGTCGGTCGGCGTTTCGAGACGAACGGCACCGAGTTCGTCAGGTGCCGTCGACTTGGCCTTAATCCGTCCGGGGGTCACAAATACCGGCACACCCGGCCGGCTTCACAGTGCAGGTGCGACTCAGACTGACTGATCACGCCGGCCGGAGCATTTTCAGTTGGGCCCCGGCCGCCAGCGCCGTTTTCCGTCGGCATTGCGTGACACTGCCTGATACTGAGTCGGTTCTGAGGCCGAGGCTTATCGTCGCCCGGAGGCTTGTCGTCGCCCGGCCGTGACCAGTACTGAGTCGCCGGCGCGACTGGAATTTTTGTTGTAGTAATAATACTAATGATCCGTCGGCTACCGAGCTACCAGAACTCAAGCTGCATTCGGCTGCGAGTCCGGCGAAATAGGTCATCAAGTGTGGCCTACTGTTCAGTACATCGACATGGGACGACAGGCGGCCGACAAGCCGAGCAAGCTTTAATCTGATCAGATAAAGCATGCGGATGACGGTCAAAGAAAGACAGACCGGCGGGAGACCAACTGAACAGCCACACTGATCTGTCGCAGCATCACTGCGCAAGCTGGGAATCAACGTCGGCACCCCCCGCCCAGCCGGCCCATGTTGCGCCCTTAGTCAGACTCGGCGATGCCGGCCGAGGGAAGGCGGTTCGTCTTCGTCGCGAGGATGGACCCAGGGCCGTGCAGCGCGCCATTCTTCGTGACGGCACGGATGCGGAACGTGTAAGCCGACTTGGGCGCGAGGTTCCTGAGCGTGTAGGTCGTGGCGGTGCCCGCAATCTTGGTGGGGTTGACCCACTCGACGTGCCCAAGGACGGGCATGAGGTACTCGATGATGTACGCGCTCGTCGGATCCTGTGCCGTGGTCACCGCAGGCAAATTGAGCAGGAAACAGTCAACAGTATACTAGCAATTGTCAAATGGCACGACGACGACAGATATAAACGCTTGATCCATTGACAGTGACAAACGAAGAATATGACCCACCGACGCAGGGAAGTTGGTGCTCGGCGCCATCCACTGGAACGTGATCGAGTTCTTCGTCGTCGCCTTCACCTTGAACGAGCGGACGGCCGAGGGCCCGCGGCACCGGCTGCCGTGCATGTTGACGAGGTCGATCACCTTGAAGAGCTGAACGCAATCGTCGCCGTTGATGACCTGGTTGCCGCGAACCCACGGCCCCGACTGCGCAGTCACTTCGTACAGCTTCGTGGGAGTGGTGAGGAAGTCGTAGCACGCGCGCTTGAGGGCGAACGCCATGTCCGTGAACGTCGTGAAGGGCTGCATGTACATCGACTGCGCGCGCCAGAAGATCGCCGCCGTCTTCGTCAGGCCCAGCCCGCGGATCTGCAGAAGTAAGCCGGCAAGATTAATGCGGTGCAGGCCAGACCTCCACCAAAGGAAAGCACGCTCTCTTTGACAGTACTGCCGACCCGCTGACAAATGTTGAATACCTTGGTGTAGTCGAAGGCGGCGCCGTCCACGAGTGTGGCGAATGCGCGGTTAACAATGCCGCAGTTCGAGTGAACGCCACCGCTGTCGGCAGTGCTGCACACGTACAGCGGCGAGGTCGTCTCGGGAGGGTGGCTGAAGCACCTGCAATGGGTATTCAAAAAACGGATTCAGAGGCGGGAAAAGCGCAGTCCATCACTCGGTCGAGTCAGTACAACAGACTGAACTGCGCACAATTGGCAGGATAGCAGTCGCGATTGTCACTCACTGGGGTGAGAACATGTCGCGGAGGCCGAGATGGTTGGCGGGGTATTCGTCGTCTTCGCCCTGAAGCCAGCGCACCGACTGCTTCTTGCGGTCCTTGACGCACACGCCAAACTTGCGGTCGCCGGGCTTCGACTTGTCGTCGGCAGAGTTCATGTTGAGCTGGTCCACGACCTCGCCCCAAATGTCTGCATTCAACGGCAAAGAAAGAGCAATCGTTAAAACGGTCAGCCGAAGGCCCGACGACGCTGGTGATGCACGCTCTTGCCAGCAGTGAAACTGACGAGGGGAACTGAAAGCCGCGACTCACCCGCCATGCCCTCATCGAGCGCGCCGGGCTCGGGGTCGCCCATAAGGCTACCCGTGAACTGCATGTATCCGTGCCCAAGCTGCGTGCGGCCATCGGGCATTTCAGTGGGCATTTACGAATATGACGGCGGACAAAAAGAAGGCGCCGTCGTAACAAACAATTCCATTCACCCAGGCGTTGAACATTTTCGCCACTGCACTGACCTCGTGACCGACAGTGTCGTCCGTGTAGAACTCCTGGCAGAAATTGAGCGTCCTCTCACCAGAGTCCCAGTAGGCGTTCGGGCAGGCGTCGGGCACGCAGTAGCCGTCGTCGTTGCAGCTCGCGTCCGCCATGATGTCGCCGCACTCGGACTCGTCAAAGCACTTGCGGTAGATGAAGAGGCGCGAGCGGATGATCGCGTCCTTGCCGTTGAAGGACAGGTACTTGCCGCCGGAGAGCGACGCAAACACGTTGTACGTCGAGATGACGTCCTTGACAATCTCCTTGCTCTTCGGGTTCTTGATCCTGTCGATTTTGTCGCCCGTCGCGTACGAATACTCGTCCACGTCGTCAGGGATGGGGTGCTCGTAGTGCTTGTGGTTGAGCTTGTCAAGCGACTTGGTCGCGACGTGGAGCACTTGGCCGTTGTGGGCGTCGACAAACGCGAAGTACGTCGTCTTGAAATGGTGGAGGCGCACGGCGTACGCGAGGTTGCCCGTCGGCGCGTCTGTCTCAACCGGCTCGGCGCCGGCGAACAGCGCGCGCTTGAACACGACGACCTCCTTCTTGGCGACCTTGATCCCCTGCGGCTTGAGCCCAGCCTGGGCAGCGACCGCGGCAATGGAGGCGTCGACCGCATCCGCCTCTGCGACCGTGGGCTTGGTCGTCGTCAGCGAGAGGCCGGGGACGAAGATGCCCTGCGCGGACGTGAGCTTGTAGCCGGGCGCAAAGTGCACCGTGATGCCGGACGAAAAGACGGGGACGCCCTCGACCTCCTGCCTGAGGCGGGTGTGCATGAAGCCGAGGTCGTCGACGGTGGGCTCCGCAGAGCGAACGACCTGCTTGGCCGTCTCGTCGGTGATGCCGAACGCCGCACCATACGTCGTGAAGAAGTGGGCAAGGCCGTCCTCAATCGACTCGGAGCGGCGCTGGCGGAGGGACTCGGCGACATCGTCAGGGATGGCAAGGAAGGTCGCGGAGCCGAGACCGTCGTGGGAGACAATGTTGACGCGCTCGTCGGCCTCATGCACGGCGCGGGCGGCCCTGCGCGCGCGGTCCGCGTGGGAGTTTGGCTTGTGGAGGAAGGCGGAGCACGTCGCGGAGAAGACGACGAGCGCCAGAAGCGCGATGAGGGTGCGCGACGCCATGTCTGCGCACGTCACGTCCGAACCGTAAAGCGGTTGCTGTGAATCGGCGGAATAATAGTACTAGTGGCCGCGATCACGTTTCGGATTCAGTGCGATCGGCGACGGGCTTGACTGACGGCACACGCACGGCGGCGCACTGGACGGCGCACTGAGAGGCGATTGAACGCGGAGGGACACGGAGAAACAGGGCCGCCGTGCTACTGTACGCGCTGGGAAAAAGAGGGGGGCGGTGGCTGTGTCTGGAGGAGCAAAAGGAAAATAAAATTTTTTGGCACTATTCTCGGCAATTGGCAATGTTACTGTCATTGAGGACTTTTGTATGAAAAATGTATGGATGTCCAGATGCGAAAATAAAAATAAGGGGGCGGTGGCTGTGTCTGGAGGAGCAAACCGAAAATAATTTTTTTTATCGATCTTTATAATTCTTTGCACAAATGTATGGGGAAATGTATGGCGAATAAATTTTGGTCGAAAATCAAAAATTTGTATTGGACACTTTCCACCCGACGTCCGCCTGTCAACTTATTTTACGTCGTATCGTAAAAGTATTCCAGCTCACGTGATGTCCACATGATGCTCACGTGCACACCAAAGGAAGATCAAGTCGCGGGCGACTCTCCACTACAACTGCTGTTTTTTCGTTTCCTGCGTTGTTTGGAGCACATCTCTCGTAGAGCTTAGCAGCGGAGAATGGACACACAAGCAGAGTTGGAGCGGCTTCGTGCCGAGGTGCGCGAGTTGAAGAGCCAACTGGGCGCATCGGCCGTGCGGAGGAGGGGCAAGATTGAAAAGATGAGCGCCGAAGTGGTCGACTCGAATCCCTACAGGTGAGCATTGGCACTCCGCTGTGCGCGTGTGTATAAACAAGTGGATGTGGTGATGCCGTGTACTTTTGCTCTGCGCATTGTGACTATTGTGTGCGTGTGTTCAAGTGGATGCGCTGATGCCGTGTTGCTTTTGCTCTGCATTACTGTGAGTATCAGCCCACTCCGCTGCGAATTTGTGTGCAAGTGGATGCCGTGCTCCTGCTGCTCTGCACTACTGTCAACCCACTCCACTGTGCGTGTCACAGTCGACTGTGACACTATTGTGTGCGGTTAAGTGGATTCGCTGATGCCATGTTGCAATCGCTCTGCACGACCTGACAGCCGTCTCATGGCACTCAAGAGGATGGGCATCGTGGACAAGTACGAGGTGCGTTGCTCTTGCGAAAGCAGTATTTGTGGCCCACGGTGATTGTGTGCGAAGAGGTGCCCGCGCGGCTATCGTGTCTATTCCATTTACAATTCCTTGTCGACTGTCTTGGTTGAGCTGCAATCGCCCTGATTCACTGCAGCGCATTCGCGACTTCACCGTCGCCGTCGTGGGTGTGGGAGGCGTCGGGAGTGTTGCCGCAGAGATGCTCACTCGCTGTGGCATCGGGAAGCTCCTTCTATTCGACTATGACAAGGTCGAACTCGCCAATATGAACCGGTGGGGCGCACTGCCTTGCCTCGAAGAGGGCGTCTGGAAGATCTCCGCATTCCTCTCACGCAAATTAGGAACCCATGTGTGCTGGGGCTCTCCCTCATCCGCTCCGTCTCCCTCTCCTTCTCTGTGTGCGCGTCCCTTTTCACTGTACGGACCTGTGTGGTGATCGTGCTGTCCTCTGTGCGTCTGCTTTATTCGCCCCTTCCCACCGCTCGTCCGCGATCTTACGGACATGGCCACAGGCTCTTCTTCAAGCCGGATCAAGCGGGCCTCAGCAAGGTCGCCGCTGCGAAGGAGACGCTGCAGGACATCAACCCCGACGTCACTATCGATGCGTTCAACTACAACATCACCACTGTGGAGAATTTTGACCACTTTATGGACCTGCTGAGGACTGGATCGCTCACGGGGGGCGCCGTCGACCTTGTGCTCAGCTGTGTGGACAACTTTGAGGCACGCATGGCTATCAACCAGGTGTGTTGAATGCGCCATGCTCCGTTGGTGCGGGACACTTTGACGATGACGTCGTGCGGTTACTGAGTCGAAGCTTGTTGTGCAGGCGTGCAATGAGCTTGGGCAGACGTGGTTTGAGAGCGGCGTCGCGGAGAATGCCGTGTCCGGTCACATTCAGATGGTTATTCCCGGAGAGACGGCCTGCTTTGCTGTGAGTGTTCCCCTGTGTCGGACGGTCTATCGCAGTGGCCGTGCAACATGCATACCGTTTCTCGCGCCCAACACCAGCGTGCTTGCTTGCGGTTTCTAGATGGGCGCTCCCCTCCATAGCGGTGTCGTGGATGGACCTCGCGCTTTATTCACACGTTGTGCCTGCAAACCTCCAGTGCGCTCCCCCACTTGTCGTCGCTTCCGGCATCGACGAGCGCACCCTCAAGCGCGAAGGCGTTTGCGCTGCGTCGCTTCCCACGACGATGGGCATTGTCGCGGGTTTCCTTGTCCAGAATGCCCTCAAGTGCGTGTCTGTTCTTGGCTATTGGCGTCGTTATATATACGATTTTGGTGGCTCCGGTTCCGCTATGTCTATATTGAGCTTGGTTTCTCATTGAGCTGTCCGCACAAATTCGTTCAGGTATCTCCTCAAGTTCGGCGAGGTGTCGCGCTATCTCGGCTACATTGCGCTGCGAGACTTCTTCCCCAACATGGGCATGCGCGCCAATCCGGACTGCGAGAACGGGCACTGTCGCAAGCGGCAAGCCGAGTATGCGGTGCGTCTGCGCATGAGGCTAGGGCTGTCGCAGTGCATGCCCTTCACGTGCTTGACCTTTCGCTGTGGCCATTTGGGTGTGCTCTGCTTGTGTCTTGTATCCCTCTTCTCGAATGGCCTTGCGTTTTGGCTGAAGCGCAACTGTGGATGCCCCGCAGGCGAAAGTTGCCGCACAGCCCAAGAATGATGCGCCGACGGTGGTGGAGGAGGAAAATGAGGTCGTCCACGAAGAAAATAACTGGGGTGGGTTCAAGCTTTCCTGACGCACCGGAAGCATGATTCCTGCGTGACGCGAAGCTCAAAATTTCGTTCTTAATCGCCTCCTTGAAGGTATTGAGCTCGTGGACGAGTGTGTCGTCACAAATGCGGACGATGTGGCCGAGGCATCACGCAAGGCGAACCTTGCCGAGGGCGTCCAGTTTGCATTCACACGGCCCGCTGCAGCGCCTGTTGAGGTGAGCGCAAGTGACGTATGGTGTGCATGTGTGTGCAAGTGGCTTATGGGTGGGCCTGTGCGTGTGTGCATGTGTAGTGCGTGTGCGCGGTTCGTGTGGTGGTGGTCATTGTACTCAACGACGTGCGTGCGAATTTTTTCTTCGCAGAGCCCCGCCAATGCGACTGACGTCGGTGGCGCGAGCCTTGAGGAGCTCATGAGCAAGCTGGGCAGCATGTGACGCAATCAAACCCCAGTTGCACTGCTCGTCTGTTCGTCTCTACACTGCACTTGTCTGCATTGGTCGCATCTCAGCATGTGGCCCAACCGAGTGTAGTATCAACTAATAGTCCTCTCCCTTGTGAGCATGTGCGACAACCGACTGTAATGTTTTGTCGAAGCAGACCGCCCTCTTTCGGCGTGTGCGTGCCAGGCCATGCAATCAAAGTCGCACAACGTTCGTCAGGGCAAACGCGAGGTTCTTCACTTGCACAAGGTAGCGGGCAGAGAAGAACAAACGCACGCACATACACAAGCGCAGCGACCATTTCTCTAAAAACAAGGGGACATAATGCAACTTTCCCCGCACAGAAATTAAAAAGTGAACAGAAAGTCCCCGCACACGCGCGCATAAGAGCATCCCGCGCTTATTCAGTGGGCGGCGGAGGCGGCGGCGGCGGCTCGTCGATGATGACGGGTACCGTGGGCATGACGCTGGCGCGCTTGTTACGGTTCACGTTGCCAAGGGAAGACCTGCGCTCGCCCCCGGCCGGCGCGGGTACGGGCGGTGCGCCGGGCGGGGCCGTGCCCTGCTTCCCTTGGGTCTTCTCGTACACAAGGTGCGCGTAGTCGCGGATGAGGTAGGCGATGCGCGAGGCCTAGAAGCGGGAGGGTGTGTGTAAGCGCGCGCTCTTTGCAAGGACACTCGCGCAGCACACATGCAAGACAGAATTGAATCGTTGCACCGCGCGACGATTTTTGAGGGACCCACCTGGCTCGTGTTGAAGACATACTTGGTGCCGCGCGAGAGCGAGTCGGTGAGGATCATGAGGTTGCGCACAGAGGGGCTGTAGTTGATGATGGCCTCGTATCCGTACGACACAATCGGCTCCTACGCCGCAAAGGAAGAAAGTGGGCGTGGCAGAGGATAGGGTTAGTAAATTGCGAAGGAATTGGCGGAAGCCGATTAGCACGTCCACACTATCAGAGCCAAAAAAGCAATGGGAAGGACGGCGCCCACCTTCTCGCCGGGCTTGAACACGTGGATGCCATTCTCGCCGACGCCGAACCACAGGAGCTGCGGCATGTCGGACGTGTACGACTGCTGCACCTCAAAGATGGTCGTCCCGTAGAACGGCCACTTGGTGACAATCGACATGTACTCGACGTTACAGTCCGCCTCGCTCTTGCCGCGCAGCTTCTCGTGCGCCGACGCAATCGAGTCGCCGATCGTGCTGACCGTGCGGAAGGGACGCGGGACGTACTTGTCGATAATGCCCCTGCGCAGGCCCCGTCAGCACCGGTCATAAAGACAACCACACCACTAGGGTGTTCGAAGAGGAACAAGCATTGCCCCCACACAATCCCCAAAACCCATCGCGCTCCGATACCCACTTGTAGCGGCCCTGGCCCATCTTGCCCATGTCAAAGTCGCCCATTTCCACCTGCGCACGGAGCGCGGCGAGCTGGACGGCCTCGTTGAGCGTCACGGGGAAGCGGTCATTCGCAACGCTGTCGACGGCCTGCAGTGCGCAATTCAGTGGGATCAGCCTCCGTAGCCTCCAGTGTGAAGACAGAGACCGTGTTTTTTTCACAAAATCGGAACATCTGCGCAGCACGTCAGCACTGGCGCACCTGGTGGAAGTTGAGATTGAACTCGACGGCGTTTGAGGGAGCGACATAAGGCCCAAAGTAAATGTTGCGCTTGAACGTCAGGCGGAGCGTGAGGCTCGACTTTGTGCTCTGCGCGTACTTCTCCCACTTGAAGATGGCGTCGGCGACGTTGTCGTTCTCGAGCATGCATCGCTCTGCGGCGAGTGAAGCGACAATGCGAAGTGCGTCAACATGCAGTTCGAGGAGGAAACAGTCAAGTAACAACATCGCGAACAATCAAGAATGCACATTGCGCACACTGCGAACATACTCACCAAGCGACCCAAGCACCTCGAAGATCGCAAATCCCTCCGTGTTCTTGTTGAGGCCGAGACGCTCCTTGAGCAGGTCGACGACCTCGCCCGCAGTCGACGACGAGTCAAAGACGAGTGCGCGGTACTGCCCGTCCAGGAAGAAGAAGCGCGTCTGTATGGGCTTGCGGTTGCTCAGGTACATAATCTCCTCGCTCGAGGGCGGGTACTTGCGGTCGTTGCGCTTGGCGGCGCGCGCAAGGGCCTTGCGGCAGAAGGCGGCGTACTGACCCTCCTCTGAGTTGGCGTCGAGAGAGATGCGATGGAGGTGCGCGCGTGCGTACTCGAGGATGATCTCGTTGCGTGGCGCGATGACGCTCGAGATGACGCAGAAAAACTTCCACGCCGAAATCGCGTGGCGGTTCTTTGGCGGCGGGTCCGTGGTCTGCTTGATGACCTGGAGGAAGACCTCGTCGCACAACTGGTTGTGCGTGATCATGTTCGCAATCATCGTCTGCAGCATCGCGTTAAAGTCCAACTCGCCGCCCTCGACCTCAAACCCGCCACACGTAAGCAATCCCTGATACATGTACAGCGTGTTGAAAGACTTGAGCGCAAGTTCGGACGCTTCGCCGTCGAGCACCGTCAGCGCCTGCGTAGGCGGCGCCTTCGAAAATGACCAGAACGCCTTGGTGTACTCGCCATCCGCGCCGAGCGCCGACGACGACGGGGTCTCGAGGACCTTGTTGGACGACACGGACCGCTTGAGCTTCTTAAGCGTGCCGCCAAAGGCGCCAAGGATGCCCGTCTGCTGCGGCGCGGCCTTGGGGGGCTTCGCGAGGCGACCGCTCTCGACGAGCTTGACGCGGGCAGCCTCGACCTCCGCTAGCGCGCTCACGTGATCGTTCTTCGACACCTCCTTCGCCGCCACCATCGTCGGCTTAGCCTCCTCCTTCTTGGGCCGGTGCGACGGCGAGTACGAGCCAATCAGCGACGCAATGTCCTCGCGCTGCTCCGTCACAAACACAAAGAAGCGCTGCTCCTCGGCGTTCGACGACTCCTTGAGATTGAGCGACAACGTCTTCTCCTTCGCGTCCGTCCCAACCGACTCGAGGCGCGCGTACGGGTATTCGGCGAGCGTCGCGCGCGTCTTGATGTTGAGGAACTTGAAGCCCTCCTCGCCGATCGAGAGGAGAATCTTGCTCGGGTGCGACCAGAAGCCGCGGTACTCGACGACGTACGGCGTGAATCCGTACATCGGGCAGTTCTTGACCGTGTTCATGTACTCAAACTGCGACTCGAGCTCGGAGCGGTTGCCGCCAAACATCTTGTGCGCGTCGGCGAGCTCCTTGGCCCACTCCTCGCGCGTGCGCTTCGTCTCGAGCTGCTGGTTGTCGATCGTCCGCTGCGGGAGGAACATCTCAAGCTGCTCGTACTTGCCGTCGGCGCCCTTGAACTCGCCGTACGTCGCCTGCAGCTGGAGTCCGGACAGCTTGAGGATCGTGTCCAGGAGGAGAGGGTAGTCGCCTCGAATGACAGACTGGACCGCCTGCACGAAAAGAGAAAGGCGCACGAAGGACGCGTCAGCACACTCCAAGCGCGCTCAAGAATGGCGCATGCACCAACACAGGCATGCAAATACAATGTAGGCTTCACTTCACACTCAAAAACGCGCATTACGCACCTGGCAGTAGATGAGCTGGTAAGCGACGGGGTCCGCGGGGAGTTCGCGGGGGTTCTTGAAGAGGCGCTTCTTGAAAAACAGGCGCGCGTCGTCAGCGCCGCCAATCGGCTGCAGCGTGTCGCCCTCCCCGTACGCGGCCAGCACAGACTGGCGCTTGGCGTTCTCCCACTCCGTCACCACATCCATGATGTACTCGACGCCGCGAACGGCGCGCTCGATGCCGGTCCCGCTCTGCTCGTAGATGGCCCACCCCTCGGGGCTCTCGAGGCCGAGGCGCTTCGCAATCATCGCGACGCAGTCCGTCGTCGACAGCGAGGGATCGACGGGCACCTGCTCCTTTGATCCGTCGAGCATATTGACGATGACGACGGGGTCGACCATGGTGCGGATGGCGACCAGCTCGATGTTCGAGGGCGCGTACTTGCGGGCGCCGTTGCCCTTGACCTGGCGGAGCATGCGCCGGCAGAACGTCGCGCGCTGCTTCGCGTCGTCCGTCGCGGCGATCTTCCCATCGCACACGTCGTTGAGGTAGGCGAGGAGGTGCTTGAAGAGCGAATTGGACGGCGGGAAGCAGCACGAGACGTACGAGAGGAACAGCCACGCGCGGGAAGCGCGCTCAGGCTTCGGGTTTCCGTTCGTCTGCTTGAACAGCTGGAAGAACAGCTCGTCGCGAAGGTCCTGGCGCTCGATGGCCCACTCGATCGTGTGGCGGATCATCTGGTTCTCAGCGACGCCGGCCTTGAGCTCGCACTTGTAGAACTTGGCAAGCTCCTTGAACATCGAAATGGCGAGCGTCACGTCGTTGCTGTCCTCGAGGATCGTAAATGACGTCGGAATGCTCGACGCCTTCTGGTACAGGCACATCTCCTCCACCGTGAACATCTCGACCTTGGTCCCGCTCTGCGTCCCCGTCACGGTGCCGCCAGAGCTCTTGGCCGTGCGCGAGCGGAAGAACGTGCTCGAGTTTGTCTTCGGGTGCATGTTGCAGTACTTCTCGACGTAGGCGCGCAGCGTCGGGTCGCCCATCGCCTCCTCCTTCGACGCGGCGGCAACGGGCTTGTTGAACACGCGCGTGGCGCGGCGGGCGGCGCGATCCTCGTTCTTCTTCTCCTGCTTGGCCTCCTCCTCCTTCTTCTCCTTGCTCTTCTTCTCCTCCTCCTTCATGCGCTCACCCTCGGGCGTGCCCTCGAGCATGATCGACGCGCGGCGCTTCTCGGTGCTCTCCTTGATGGCCGCCGCCTCCTTCATGTCGCCGAGCAGCTTGGCCTTCGCGCGCGCCTCCTCGCTCTCACGCGCCTGCGTGTGAAACGTAGAAAAAGACATTAAAAGGTGCAGCGAGACGAAAGCACGAAGACGTGCACGCGATACGCGACAACAGATGTGGCGCTCATTCGCTTCACATAGGAACAACAGTTGCACACAACCGCTCAACACGGTACACACAGGACAGAAACACGTACGTGCAAACAGCTGCACACCACGCACCTCCTTCTCCGCGCGCTCCTTCTCGAGCTTTTCCTTGCGCATGAAGCGGTAGAGGTCTCGCGCCAACATGCCGCGGTAGTAAGCCTGGATGACGACGATGGCGCGCCGCTTCTTCTTAAAGCGGAGGCGGTCCATGTGACGGCGGAATCCGCGCTGCGTGAATATCACGGCCTTGCGGAGGCGCTGGTACTTGCGCCGCTGGAGAATCATCTTCCAGTACGACTGCGAACAGAAACGACACGCATTAGAAGAAACAAGAGCCGGGAACGTGCATGAACGAGCTACCACGAGCGCACCCACTCGCACCGTAATGCGTCTGCCCGAGTGTGTTTTTTTGTGAACGTTTGTGTGTGTGCGAATGCGTGCATGTGCGTGTGCATGTGTGAGCATGCGTGTGCTCGCACGTGCGCTGCTGCTGTTGCAGCACCCGATGCCCTTCGCCACCCACCTGGATCTTCCCGGCCATGTCGGCAAGGAGCTTGCGGCGCATGTCCTCGAGGGGGTCAAACACGCGCTGGCGGAAGAAGAGCTTCGTCTTGCCGACCTGCCACTCGGTCGTGGGCAGCTTCAGCAGCTGCAAAGAGAGCGAGAGTTCAGTCCTTCGAAAGTGGATAATGCTGCGTCTTTACTCTAACGACTGCACCTTCAATGCGGTGTCATGCATGCACAAGACATCAGCCACGCACGCACCATCATGATGGCCTTGCACGCGGCTTGCTCGTCGGCGCCGAGGGCGAGGTCCTTGGGCGCGAGGCACCGGTACTTCTGAAGAAAGTCGCCGCTCTTAATTTTGACGGGGAAGCCAATCTTGCGGATGCGGATAATGTCGAGCATGCCGGAATACCTGCGGGTGCGCCAACAGTCACGCGTGAGCTCCTAATCACCGTGAGTTTGGTCAAGTCCGCTCCCTCGCACACGCAAGAATGCCGTCCGAAATAATGCAGTGTGACGAAGCATCGACGCCAAGCTCATCGGCACTTCGAAGCAAAAGAAAACGGACGCACAAGCTCAGTCCCCTTCCTCCCTTCCACAAAACCCAGCGCATCAAGGCACGCACCGCAGCTGATCCATGACCATCTGCTTGTCGAACTTGCCCGAGACCTTCTCCGAGTTCGGCTTGATGCAACGCACGTAGAACGGCGTCGTCGCGCCGAGCACCTGCACGAGCGTGTTGAGCTGCTCCTTGAAAATCGACCCGATCGTCGGCTTGCCCTTGCCCTTCGAGTCCTTCGACGCGGCCGCGGCGGCCTCCGCGCCGGCACCCGCGCTGATGTCGCGGAACTTCTGCACCTCCTTCACAAAGTTGTCGCTGCTGGCCTTCATGAGGTCGAAGAGGAGGTCTTGCTGCGCGTCCTTGTTCTTGTCGAGGAAGCCCGTGATCGTGTACATGACGGGGCCCGCAAAGTGCTGCACGCCGAACAGCTCGTTGACGGTGCGCTTGTCCGTCGGCTTGATGTAGTTCTTAATGCCGTCGAGCGCCTTGTGCTGCTTCTCGAGGTACGTCTTGTCCGTCCCCTTCGGAAAGCGGCACTCCTCGTCGAGGAACTTGAGGATGCAGTTGGGCGGCTTGTCGATCGCATCGAGGGCGTCCTGGTTGTCGTGGAACGTAATGTGGCTGTAGTTGATGCCCTCGGCGTCGTACTGCGGGGTACAGGGAGTTTACATGACGTCAGTGCGACCCAATTACACAGACGAGAAAAGCACTGCATTGTGTGCGGCACGGCGATGTGAAGTGCGTTGGACCAGTTACGAGTAAATGCGTGTGCGTGGGTGAGCATGTCTCCCTTCCAATCGTTACAGACAACGTTTCTGTCCACGGGGCACCACCTCAGCCTGCTCGACCGAGAAGCAGTAGTCGTTGAAGAACTTGTGAAGCTTCTCGTTCGTGTAGTTGATGCACAGCTGCTCAAACGAGTTGATCTGCGCAAAGGTAAGAACAACGCGGTCAACAGACGGCAGACAACGGACGATTCACAGCAGGCGAGCACGTGCAGAGCAACAATTGTGTGTTGCTGTGCATACCAGCACACGCACACATGTATATGCGCGCACACAGCAAACGCCAGTCCCAGTTTCCACGTAGACATTCCGCGCTCCCTCACCTTGAAGTTCTCAAAGCCAAAAATGTCGAGGACACCGATGAAGCGCGCGGGCTCCGATCCGGGGTTCGTGCAGTTGTTGATGTGGTGGATAATCACCGTGAACACGCGGCTGTACAGCGCCTTCGCCATGGCGTTGCGGTTCTCGCGCGCCTGTGCCGTATTGGTTTTTAGTGAGATTGTGTTCGCGAACATCAAATGCTCATCGTACTCGCACGCGTGTGGGACAGGAACTTTGAGCGAACGATTTCCGTCTGCGCGTACCTCGCCAATCTTGAGCGGAATCTCGGTCGTGTTGTCGCGGACGGTCAGCTGACGGAAGGAGAGCGCCTTCTTGATGCCCGCCGAATCCACCTTCAGCAGCTTCGCGATCATGTCCACGAGCTCGACGTCGCCGGGCGCCAGATCAATCGACTCGCCGTCCACGTCCTTGAACTCGAGGTTGCCGAGGAGCAGCACCGCCGAGAGGATGCAGAAGAGGCTGTCTTGCGTCTCGGCTGCGCGCGGGAGCAACGGTGAGACAAGGAGGACCCCACAATAATAGACAAGAGGAAGAACCATGGAGAACGAAGCGTATGCTCAAAAAAACACAATGGGAATGTGGGAACTTTGTGAATGAACCGCCGCGACAGAGACACGCACTCTGGATGCTGAGGACGGTCATGGCGAGTCGGAGGGCGTCAAACTCCTTCTTGTCGTCCACGCCGCTGATCGCAATGCAGCCGCTCTGGTTCAAGTAATTGTAGTACTTGGGCTCCTTGACCATAAACTTGTTCGCAAGGTCCGGGCTGGCCTTGCAGCCGGCGCACAGCTGGTAGAAGACGTGGTAATTGCGCTCGTCCGCCGCCTGACCCACAACGCGAGACTGCTCGAGGAGGTAGTCCTGGATGACGCACCCCTTGATCCCGTGGTCAGAGTTGAAGCACACCTTGGTGAACTTGCCGAAGCGCGAAGAGTTGTTGTTGCGCACCGTCTTCGCATTACCTGCATGGTACAAAATATGGGTTAGATCGTACTCGTGTGCTCGTAGCAAGCTGTTATGAGTTGGGTGCTCGAGTGTGCGCGAAACATATGCACCGAGTAGGAGTCTGCCGTGGGGATAAACGCGCGCAAGTGCGAGAAGCAGTGAGACACACCGAAGGCTTCGAGGATCGTGTTGGCCTCCATAATTTGCTGCTCAATCCACTTGGGATTTTGCGTCACGGCCGTCAGGTACTGCAGAATCAGCTTCGTGTTCTCCGTCTGCGCATGTGAAATACGGAAGAGTGAGCACTCGCGTGCCATCACAAACGCTCATGTAGAAGTGAGTTGACCCCTTCGCGGAGATCCAACAACACAACCTTTAGCACGGTGAAATTGAGTCATGCACACACCTTGCCGGCACCAGACTCTCCCGAAATGATGACCGACTGGTTGCCCGGCGTGCTGCGAATGTTCTCATACGTCGCCTCTGCCGTCGCGAACACATGGGGCGCGATGGCCCCCATGCGCACGCCCGTGTACTGGCGTACGACCTCCTGCGGGTGTCATTATGACGATGTCGTTAATATATATATACGCCAACGTTAACATCGAAGCACATAATGGTAATCAACAGACAATTGCGCAAAGAAAAATATGCATCGACATCCCACCTGCTCGTATATCCCCGGGATGTACTTGAAGGGGTTGACGGCGACAAGAATTGTGCCAGTGTATGTCTGCGGGTCGCCGCAAGGTTAACGAAAGAGAGTCACGCACCCAGACCGAGGGTGACAACAGGCATCGCGAACGAGCACATAGAGCCAGCAAAGGGCATATCGTCACTTGCACGTACGTAGATCTCATCGCGCTTGAAGCGCGTCTCGAGGTTGGTGTTGATTCCATCCTCGTCGATATCCTCGATGACAGTCATGTCCTCGACACCATCTTGGGGCGTGAGCTCTGCACATCAGGACCCACAACATCGTTGAGCATGAGCGCATAACAAAACAGACGACTGCCTGCGGAGATTTGTGTGTGCGCCACACAGTGTGCACACAGGTGGATGCGTCGGCAGTCTGCGCGCGACGTGCGTGTATGCACAAATGTGCCACAACAGATGCCGCCACGAGGCCGCCCTTACGCACTCTCAATGCCCCTGTCAAAGAACGACCCGGACTTGTCCTTCGACATCTTCGGCGTGCTGGGCCTCCGCCCCAGACGCCCCACTCAACGTCACTCGGTTCTCTCAGAGACGCTGGCGCATCGCCCCACGGGCGGCCTGTTTAACCACCCGAATGACCCTTCGGAAGGGTCTGTGACGCGGATCGAGTCACGCAACAACCGAAACGCCGCCGCAAGCCCCTCAATGAAAATGACCACCAAAAAATCGCCGATCAAAAGCGGGCAGATGCACCCAACTATAGCCACGCCAGAGAGCTCGCGTTGGCAAGCAAGGAAAGGCGTGCGATATGAAACACTGAACGCGGGGAAAGCGTGTGGATGGGAAAATCGTGTGGGGGTGTCGCTCGCGGCGTCCGACTCTATGTGCGGCCGGTGTTTACTTTGTTTTGGGGTTGGCACTGATTTGAGGAAGCAGGTTTATTGTTGGCCAGACATGGAAATAGGAGGTCATGAAAATACTTTAACAGGCTCAATAAACTCTTTCAATGTACTAATTAGGATAATACTTGGGTAATATTGCCTTGAAGAAGTATTTTCGACATCGATTAACTTTATAAAGAATAAGCGTGCTTGTGTCTGGACATGTTACTTTGCTTTCATATATCCGGGGTGTGGAGCAGCACGCCGAGTTCTTCGCACTTTCATATTGCACAAGGTTGGTTGCGCACGGTCAAACTACTTAAAAAGTGCTTCAAAGAGCATTGTCTCGTTCTTTGACATCGCGAGGAAGTAAAAATGCCGGCGACTGCTGATTCCATTCCGCGAGCTGTGCTCGTGTTCAGCGGCAAGCGCAAGTCGGGGAAGGACTACATCACGGACATTATTCACGCACGGTGAGTCCTTTATGCGTTCATTATGCATATGCATCGTTCACTCACATACGCTCGTGCACAGTTTGGAGGGCTTGTCTGAGATCATGAGGTTGTCGGGACCGCTCAAGGCACAATATGCAAAGGTGCGGAGTCGGGCTCCGCCCCTGTCAGTGCCAACAGTTGCTAAATGTGAGATGCGCGCGAAACAGGAGCATGGGCTTGACTTCAGTAAGCTTCTTGATGCGTCGGAGTATAAGGAAAACTATCGCCGCGACATGATTCGCTGGGGCGAAGAGAAGCGGGCTGCTGATCCATCGTTCTTCTGTCGCGCTGCTACTGCGGACGCCAAAACGCCCGTATGGATAATATCAGGTATTCAGTGTGAGGGCACTTTTGTCGTTCGTGCTTTGGCGTGTCTTACGAATGACTTATTTCAATGAATTTTCACGACTAGATGCAAGGCGCCCCACTGATGTCGAGTACTTCAAGAAGAATTTTGGGGACGTGTGTGTGTGCGTGCGCGTCGAAGCAAGCGTGGCCACAAGGACGGCACGCGGATTTGTCCATACGCCCGGTATTGACGACGCTGACTCCGAATGCGCGCTCGATACATGGCCAAAGTGGGACGTCGTTATCCGTAATGACGCGGAGGCGCCTGCGGAACTTGAGAAGGGCATTGGTGCGCTGCTCACCAGAATATCGTCTATGCTACAAGTGGGCCTCGATTTGAACTCGAGTCTCTAAATGAACGGTCAAAACGTTTCCGGGTTTGACGGAGATCCGTGTATAGACAATATCATACAGCGCCCAGCAAAGACACAAGACGCGAGGTGCGGAAGAGTGCAAACGTGGTGAGAGGCGCAACGCGGCGGCACGCAGGCAGCGACACGCACACGCAAACGCAGCAAACGCAGGCGAAAACGCAATGTCAGCGCAGAAGGGCCTATGTAAGCATGTCTCGTCCGTCGCCAAAATACGTCGTGATGTCATAGAGGTCCGCCATGCCCTCGCCCTCCTCAAGGTTGTAGAAGTACTCAATGTCGCCGGGCGGCGGGCTGAGAATGTCGAGCGCGTGTTCGCTGTCCACAAGACCCTCGGGATTGGCAATGCGGAGGGGCGTGTTGCGCGCAGAGCCAAACGTGATGCCAAACGGCAGCGGCGACGCCTCCACGGACGGGCGACTCGGCGACACGTGACCGCGGCCTTCGCCGTCCGTCGAAAACTCGTCGAGCTCCACGGCGCCAGCCACCGCGTCTTCCTCGAGCAGAAACACCTTGATTGGACCGCCGCTGCTCTTGAGGAATATCTGGAAGCATCGCGCGTCCAGCCCGCTCTGTGTCCACGACAGGGAAAATAAAGATAAGCACAGAATTAAAACTCCACCAACGCCTATTCTGTGTGGATGAACACGGCGCGTTGAAATAGACGGACACTCACGTCGTCCGGATCCGGCACCTCCAGCCGCGTGCCCGAGGGTGCCCTGATGGCTATCAGCGTTTGCCCTCGAAAGCTCTCAATCCCCCGGATGTCCGACTCCGTCACGTAGGCGAGGCTCACATAGTCCTTGTTGTCGGCGAGGGCCCTTAGCGACTCCTGGATGATGCGAGCGTCCAAGTCCAACTTTGTCTCGCGCTCCTGAAGCTCCGTGATCTCCTCCCTCAGCTCGTCGACGCGCGCGTTCGCGTCCTCCGTGTCATTTGCGGCCCCAGTACCCCTACAACATGACAAACACACATACGCGCCAATCAGAAATCTGCATAACGACAGGCATGTCCGTGATGCACTCTCCAACGCACCTCCAGTGAATATTGTTCTTCGACTTTTTCACAATCAGGCCAATGCCTTCCAGCACGTTCGTAATGTCGTAAATGCGGCGCTTCTGTACTTGCAACTGGTCGGCCGCCTTGTTCAGGTCGAGTATGCCATCGGGCGCTTCCTTCAGCAAGTTCACAAACTTGCGCGTCAAAAGGCCCAGCGAAGTGTCGTAACGGCTGCTGCCCTTATCCGGCGAGCCAGGCTCTGCGCATTGCACGCTCTTTCTCAGCAACAATGCCTGAAAACACCTAACACACAAAGACCCTCTCCTCCGCGAGTACGCCCGCAAACAATCCCCACAAACAATCGCGCACCCACCAGAGGGCTCATCTTTCTCGCTCTTTAACCGCTTCCGCCCGCGTGGCGTGTCGTCCGGCATGTCTAGCTTTCGCTTTGCCTGAGCCACACGAGAGCTTAATGAGTAAGAACACATTTCAAAGCACGTCGTTACATCAACAACAGCGCGCACACACCTGCGCAGCTGGCGTCTCAACACCGCGGGGTCCGTAACCTCGCCCTCCCAGAATTCCTGCCCGCTTCGCATCACTTGTTGGCGACTTCTTCGAGAGAATACTAGCCCGCGTCGGAGAACTCGCCGCGATGGCAGAAAGTTGTTCGAGCGCGCTCGCTGGGTGCGCCATGGTCCTCACTAATTCGTAACGGCGTCAACGCGTAAGATGAAGCCCAATCCGAACGGAGTCGCCACACGGGCGCTCCGGAAAATCGAAAGCGCGCCCCCCCTCTGAAGAATTAGAACTGACCCATCGCAGAAGTCCTTGATGGCGACAGCGGGAGAGAGCACACCAACGCGACGAAGCCAACACAGCACTAGTATACGAGATTGTACCGCGGTCGACTCTTCAAACAATTGGGCGCACGCAATCCGCGGCGGAGTCGGTCAGCGCGGCCCTTGCGAGCTCTCTGGACAGCGGGATGCGAGTCTGCGGCTAGCCCTGCCACCCCCACAAAATTTGGCGCGTACGCGTTCGCGACGACGTCTCTCGCCGATTCGAGAGAAACGACGCACCAGATAGTTGGGGCGTGTTCCGCACAGACTCGAGAGGGTGCAGGATGCGACTCTGGCGATCGATGCGAGCGAGGATGCGCTGGAAACAGCGGGGATGGCGAGTGGGAGAGAGGGTTTCCCGGTCAGCGACGCTTTTGCGCGCCAAAACACACAACAGCGGCGCTGTGTTGCGATTGGACGGCCGGGTGAACGATTATTCCGCGATTGTCAGGCCATAGATAAGCCATAGTGAAGACGGGTTATTGCCGTGACAGGTGAACAGAGGCCATCCGGGGTAGATTGCGCTGTGAATTACTTCTGTCGCAGATTCAATTGAATGAAATTATGAGTTGAAATGTTTTGGATACATTGATTGTTGAATAGAGAAGATAAGTAGTCTTTTGGAGACGTAACGGTGACGCCGAACACGGTGAAAGTTCGCTTATCCTGTGATTTTACGAGTACTGTTACACTGATATCTGAAATACAGAGTCTATGAAATTCCAAAACCAGGGAAAAGTTCTTTTTTCCTAAAATATACTTATTTGTTTCATGCTCCAAACGAAATTGTTGAGGAAGCATTTCAAATGAATCAAAGTACTGCCAAAAATCTACTACTTCATATTTCGTCATGATGACGCAACCACTCCAAATTTAGTCCAATTTAGGAGAAATAATTCTTCATGTCATACAAATTCAATACTTAGTCGACACCGTAATAAATCCAAGGAACAAACGTGCAAGGCGCGCTTCTCTGATTGGGCCATTGCGACACCCCCGTTCACTATGGCTTCACTATGAACTCGTAATTGAATTCGCACTCACTATGGCTTTACTATGGACTCCATACTGGCCGGTAGAGTCTACACACACACGCGAGTGGCACGAGGGCCCACCAGCTGTGCCCACACCCTCTCCACTCTCCATCCGCCCAATTCAAGAGAAAGCACCGTCGCCCCATCGCTTTCTTCCTCTTCTTTTCTTCTGAACAACACCTCGTTGGAGAAGCGAAGGCAAAGTGAGTGGATGATGCGCGATGGCTGTGGGGATGGGGTGGTGCTGTGAAACGCAAGAGTGGATGACGTCGAAGGGGTCGTAGAAAGATGTGTATGCATCTGCGCCCCTGGCGTTCATTTTTATGCCCTCATAGTCCTTGCGTAAATGTGTTTCCACCGCCGTTGTCTGTCTGTTCCCAATTTATCGTTTGCGTTGTGTGCGTTGGGGAGCTATTCTCCGATTCTCTTGTTAACGTGCTTCTGTTCTTCCGTTAACGCGTGAATTTGCCCTTCCATCCACCCCCAGCCGCAACCATGGGCAAGGAGAAGACCCACATCAACATCGTCGTCATCGGCCACGTCGACTCTGGCAAGTCGACGACGACGGGCCACCTCATCTACAAGTGCGGTGGTATCGACAAGCGTACGATTGAGAAGTTCGAGAAGGAGGCTCAGGAGATGGGCAAGGGCTCGTTCAAGTACGCGTGGGTCCTCGACAAGCTCAAGGCCGAGCGCGAGCGTGGCATCACGATCGACATTGCCCTCT
>CALSCQ010000356.1:0-13761 GCA_943704525.1 Pigoraptor vietnamica
ACACACACACACACACACACACACACACACACACACAGGCGCGCACACACACACACACACCACACACGCACGCACACACACACATACACACAAAATACTGGCACGCGCGTGGGATATCACACGCAATTGCGCAACCAACGCACCCACACCACAGACACGGTCCTTGTGAGACCCCATCGCACACCCACAGCACGCACACGCACGCGCTATCACACACAAACACACCACACGGCAGAGTAGGTACTGCGACTGAATTGAAATGCCGTTGCAGCAACGGTGTATAACAGTATACACGACAGTACGCGCACCTCTCAGTTAAAAGCTGGATGACAGCCTGTGTTACAATCACGCTGACGGTTCACCACGCAAACATAAATGCGTCCTTCAAACGCACGCACGCACGCACAATCCCTCGTCAGTGACTCGCGTGCGCGCACCCTTGCTTCGCTTTGACACGATTTCACTGCGCTCTGTTTGCGAGTTTCATTCGCAGTCGTTTCGGTGTGATAATCTCTTGGCGATTGCGACTGTCGCTCCTGCGTGAACCGATATTCGTGCCACTGTTGTCCTCTCGTTCTCTCTACATCTCGCGTCTTGTCACTCTCAGAACACATCGAAGAGACTGAAAGCAGTCGTCCGCGAGCTCGACTGCTTCGAATATCCCTGAAAACAGTTGTCCGCGAGCTCGATTGCTTCGAATCTCCCCATGATCTCTTGCGTGCCGTTAAGTGACTACGTGAGAAGGTCGAACTGAGCGCCCTTCGAGGGCTCTGACGCGACTGTCTCGTTGGGAACTGCGAACTTCTGACGCATGCACGGTGCGTAACCTTTATCTCTCTCACAGCGCGAGATCAGCCGTATATACCCGCAACCCTTCACTCCGCATACGAAACAAACAGATGCACTGTTCCCTGACAAGCCTTGTTGTTTGCACTCCCCCGCGAACTTGAACCGGCTTGTCGGCGCAGTGGGCAGTCGGTGAAGCGGGTTGGCGTGGGACTCCATCGCGCGCTTAGTGCCTCAGAATGTGTTTTGAGGTGGAAATGTGAGTGGAATTTGCTGTCCTTTCGCTCTTTGTCGGTGTGTTCGTGCGTTTGTATTGTGCCCACAAACAAGTGTACGTCTGCACGCCAACGCCATGCGAAGTATTACTCGTTTGTACTTGGCTCGTTACATTGTGCTGTCGTTTGGTTCGCACGCACAGTAATTGCCACCATACGTCACGCTATGTACCTCGTGTGGGTTTCCCTCCTCTGCGCCGTCAATTTCGCGATATATGGTACACTCACGGCCTGCACGTTACACGGCATGTCCCTGTTAATTTTGCGTGCGCGTAATGTATTCCCATGTTAATTCGCACTACCTCCCTACTCCCACGCAGCTTCCTTCAGAGCGTGAGCCAAGAGCTTCTCTGTCCAATCAACCTCGGCGTGCTCGAGAATCCCCTCTTGCTGCCGTGCGACCACATCATCTGCGACGGCTGCGTGCGCTCATGGGTCGAAACGCACGGTGGGTGTGTTGATAGCGACGAAGTTTGTAAGTGTGCGTGGTGCGTGCATGCGCGTGTGGGTTCGTTGTGTGTGCACTCCCATTCACACATTCGCTCGGTTCCGCGTGCAGGGCAGTGCCCCCTCTGTCGCAAGCACGTGACCCCGGCCCTCCTGCGTCCCGCCCCTCCGCTCGTGCGCAATCTGCTGGCTGAGCTGCCCGTTCGCTGCCGCAACCACCGCGACGGGTGCACCGCGCGCCTGTCACTGGGCACGCGCGATGCGCACGCCGCCAACAGCTGCGATTATGAGACGTGCAAGTGCCCCCACAGCTGCCCTGTCGGCCGCGTGCCCAGGCGCTTCCTGAGTGGGTGTTGCTCTGTGAAGATCGTGTGCCTCGTGTGTGTGCGTGTCTTTTTCTTGCCCGAGTGGCTGGCCATGTATCGACACTCACAGTGCGATGTATTGCATGTTCGCACGTCACTTGTCCTCGTTCAAGTGTTACACGCTCATCACACATCGCACACCCGTGCAGCGGCCCATCTCGAGAACTGCAGCATGGCACCGGTCACGTGCACGCGCGGATGCGGCCAGCCTATGCCCCGGTGCGACACCCGAGCACACGACTGCGTCGCATTCCTTCTCGAACGCGTCAAGCGGCTCGAGTCGCAGCTCACGTCCGCCCTCGAGGACGCCGACAGGTATCGCCGGGCGGCCGAGACGCTGGCTCGGCAGCGGGAGCAGGAGGTGAGCCACGGTCACGGGCATTCGCACGGGCGCGGTGGCTACCCGCACCACCACGCGCACTCGCATGCCGGACCCCGCCAGAGCGGCGGCGGGGGCGACTCGCAGCAGTACGGCGTGTTTGCCGACCTGTTTGCGTTCATGAACGGCAACCGGAGCGACCAAACGCAGTGGTAGGGCCGTCTGTCGGCGTGTCGGAGGAATACAGCGTCGCGTTGCGCATGCCATTGTGTCCGTGTCACCCGTGGGCAATGGTTGCTTTGTAACACGCGTAGCAAGGCGTTGCCCAGTGCATCGACTTGCGCGTTACTGCGACTGGCTGTTGGGTCCCTCGCCGCCCGCAAACCGAATGCCGCCCGTCTGCCTGCGCTTGACAGCCGGGTTGATCACGGAGTACCCTGCCTTCCGCTTGGTGGATGGCGCAACCGCGGGTGCACCGGGGCGAGCGGGGCGCCGCTGCGTAGTGTCCTCCGCGCCCAGTCCCTGGAACAGCTTCTTTGGGGATATGGGCGCCGATTGGGACAGGGACGAGCCCGTGCCGTGCGGGGGTGTCGACGCATGCAGCGACTGCGACGCGGGCGTGGGCGTCGCGGCGGGCTGGATGGCCGACTCCGCGAGGCGGAACAGGAGCGCGCGCAGTTCGGTGCGGCACGTGCGCGCGTCCGTCTGCTGCAGGGTGAAGCGCAGGACGCCGTCGCCGGCCACGTCGAGCGCAACGGAAGTGCCGTCGACCGAAGCGAGGGACGTCCGTCCCTTGCCGAACTGCGCGGCGATCTGAGCGAACAGCGCCTCCCAAGAGTCGCATCCGGCACGTTCCCGCTGAAAAGAGGTTACACTGTTACATCAAGACGGCAATTATAGAGCGAGTGCAAGCAAACAATGCCGATATACTCACGTGATCAACAAGGGCGTCGGCAGCAAGAGAGGCTCTCCAGAGTGAGTCGCCGTCGGTCGCACTGCGTGCAAAGTGACGTCAGACAGACACGATTAGTGAAAACACACTGGCCCCCCTCCCCCCCCCTCCTCCCCTCCCTCCCACTTTTAGTGGATGAGTTTTTTCGAAAAACTATCTGAGGGCCTTTTTGCCATTCTACTAGCCGTGGCACACACGCACCTCAGCAACCACGCGTCGCCCTCCAGCCCCGTGAAGCATATGTAACGCGAAGTGCCCGCCGCAATGGTTGCAAGCAGTTTGTGGGCGCCCGTGGCAGACACCGCCGCCGACACTGTCTCCGCCGCCATTCGCTCTCTCAGGCGTGTTTTACAACACGAGAGTGAATGCCGTGAGTTTTTTTCGCACGAGCAGCTTTGGCGGCGAGAAGAGTAACGCCCAAACAAAGGGGCACGTGACATCACGTGAACGGACAGTCGGTCGCTTTTTGCGGTCGTTGCGGTGGCTGCAGACTGAAAGCGCGCATGAAAATTGATCCGAAATCGGCTAAAAATCAATTTAATGTGCGCGCACCCAGAACCGGCGATCGGCACAGTCTCCGAAAATAAACACACCGCACTCGCACACACCGACGCACATCCCCCTGCTTTAGAGCGCCTTCATCGCCACGCACGCCCTGCGTCCTCAGTTGCGCGCGTGTGCCTGCAGGTGCCTTGTGGGCGCTGTGTGGGACCATGGCGCGTCCTGTCGTTGTGTGCGCACTCGTCGCGATCGCGGCGGTGTTCGCGTCGCCCGCGCGCGCAGACAATTACTGGGTCGCTGGTTACGGGAACACGTGCGACAGCGCGGTTCTCTGGACGCCGCAGCTCGTCTCTTTGAATACGTGCGTGAACGTGTGCGCTGGGAAGAGTTCCCTCACGCCGTGTCCGGTCGGGTCGCCCTTTCAGACGGCGTACTTCATCGCCACCGACGACGGGGCGAAGGCCACCGTTGGCTATGCGTGCAACTCGCTCTGCTCGCTCTGTCAGCAGACGGCCGTCGTCCCGCTCAACACGTGCTTCTCGTCGCTGAATTTCACGGGGCAGCCGAGCGCGGGCCCCGTGGGCAACATTGTCGTCTCGGCGAACAAGGGCTTCACGCCCGTAGCCGGCATTCTCTACAGCGACATTGCGTGCAACAGCGAGGTCAACAAGATTTACGAGAGCGTCGCTGGCACGTGCGTGCAGTTCGCCGGGGTGGGACGCCCGTGGTCCACATCCTCGGTGGTGATTAACGTGGTGGCGTCGAGCGTGGCCGTCGTCGGGCCTTTCAACAACCTCAACTGCGCCGGCACTCCGGATCGCATCTCGCTTGGCCCAATGCAAGACTGCACGCCGCTGACGGCGTCGCCCCCGTACTCGATGTGGGTGATCAACGCCGCGCCGTCGCTTGCGGGAAGCCTCGTTGTGCCTCTCGTCGCTGCGGCTGCGTCGCTGTTGCTCGCGTTCCGGTGAATTGCTTGCGTGTGTGTGTGCGTCGTGTGCGTCTGCGCTCCGTGCTTGAATAAGGCTGACTGGTTTCCTTGCCGTCGAGAATGCACTGTGTGTGAATGCGAGGCAGAGGGTGCCTTGGGAATAGACTGTCTTTGGTGCAAGCCGAGTGGATGTTCCTTTGCGGTTCCCAACCACGTGATATGTTCGGACGCGCGTTGTGTTTGCCGCATATGGTGTGGGGTTCTATATGCCGAACACGCGTGCGCACGAAGGGGGTCCTTCGACACTGGCGTGGCGTTGAGTGCCCACAGAGTGGACGGCAGATCGCAGCCACAATTCAGATTGCGCGTGACTATATATTGAAGAGCGAGCCGAGCACAAACACGCGAGCGCAGCGTGCAGCATGTCGTGCGAAATGGAACGCGCGCGAGAGAGACGCACAGTGAAGTGGTCCGCACGGGAACTGCCGGGGAATGAACTGCGAACTGTCACCTGGACACCTGGACTACCCATGTGCCGCAAATCGAATGCGGCGATTACTCAACCGCCCACAGCGCGAAAGAGGGCGCTGCTGTGTTCGCCACACTGCATGCCCACGACACCGCGCGCGAGCTCGACGGAGCCTTTCTCAGAAGCGACGTACGTACCAAAGGGAAAGAACACTCATCGCGCACACTCCCGCTGCGAGCGTTTTGCGACTCACTAGCGCGAGAAATGGAGGCGCCGCACTACCCCCGCGATGCACCCCCGCCGGTGTTTCGCGACGCAACGCCCTCGGACGCCCCCGAGCTCACCGTGATGGTGAACATGGCATTCGAACCCGAGTCGCGCTTCCTGAAGGTCGACGGGCGCGGGCGCACCGACGAGTCGGAACTGCGGGAGATGATTGCCGCGGGCGAGTGCACCATCATCTGCGCGTGCTGCCCGACGACAGGGCGCGTGCTCGGCAGCGTCCTCTACCAGCTGCTTCCGGACGCGGGGTATCTCGGCATGCTGTCCGTGTGGCCGCAGCTGCAGGGAAGGGGGCTCGGGTGGCGGTTGATGTGCGAGGCGGAGAGGCGCGCGACGGCGGCGGGGCGGCGCGTCATGCGGCTCAACGTGATCAACGCACGCCCCGAGCTGTTTCCCGTGTACGAGCGACAGGGGTACGCGTTCACAGGGGCGCGCGAGGAGTGGAATGCGGACGACCTCCGGCGCTTCGTGCGGCCCGAGATGCACTCGTCGTGGTTCATGGTGATGGAGAAGCCCCTTGCGTGAGCCACGCGGGTCGAATGGGAGCGACGCGACCGAGTGGCCATCTCCATTCGCAGAGGAGGTCGTTTGCTACGTTGCTTTTTGTGCGACTATCGCCGCGGTACTTGAGTGCCGTGCACCCAGCTTGATTCTTATATATAATCGGCACTGCGGCCGTTTTATTGCGCGTGCGCCGCCGGGCCTTCCAGAGGCTGCGGCGCGTCGCTTGCCGGTGCGCCAAACACAAAACTGTGCGGCGGCTGTGCAGTCTGCGTGTGTGGACGCTGCGGTTGCGTGTGCGAATGTGCGTGCGCGTGCGTTGCGTTAACTTGCGGCGGTGCGTGTGCGTGCGCGTGCGTCACGTTAGCTTGCGGCGCGTGTGCGTGTGCGTGCGCGTGGGCAGCATTTGCGTTTGCGTGGGCGTGTGGGTCGATGGCGCCCGTCCCGACGGCCGCGAGTGCCTGCGCGGGGATGATCACGCGGAGTGCGCCCATGATCGGCGGCGCCGTTCCGTAGGGCATGGCGCGCGGCGTGTTTCGCGAGACCTCGCCCGTGTGGAGCGCGGGGAGCTCGCAAGAGTTGTAAAAGTACGCCATGGCGTGTCCCGTGAACGCGCCCGCGGTGAGCAGCGCGAGATACGTGAAGGCGTAGGGGAATGCGAACAGGTAGACGTAGAAGGCCAGCTGGTACACGAGGTAGAACTTGGGCCAGTACACAATCGTCGTCAATGTCCGCGCGCTGCGGGGACACAGGGGAAGGGTCAGACGCGCCAAATGGAACTCTGCATGGTTAGTATGTTGGCATTTGCTGGAGGGTGTGTGCTAGCAGAGTGTGTGCGTGTGCGTGCCATGTGTAAACTGCACCCACCACAACACTGTGAAGAGCTCGGCCAGCCACACGACAAAGAGCACGCAGAACGCGAGCATTTGGTCCTCTAGCAAATCCGTCAGAAAGTACGATATGCCCACAAGCACCTGCGCGCGCAAGCGTGAGCGTGCATGCATACGCGACAACGCAGCAGAGCAAAGTACTTGCACAAGCACCCGCCGCACGCAAGAGCAATGCAGACGCACCAGCACGAAGCACAGGCTCTTGTACGTGTGCGACACGAGCACGAATCCGAGGGGAAAGCCCTGCCGGGACAGCTGTTGCAGGGCCACTGCGACGACAAATGGCCGTAATGCATCAGGTTCAATGTCTCCCACTGCATACCTCTTGCGCCGCACAACAACGGCAGACCCCACAGGACACAACAATTTCCCATCACTCCACACACACAGACACACACACAATACGTAAACGCCAAACACGCACAACCCACTCGTGAACTTCAACATACGCAGCTGCGTCTCGCGAAGGACGAGTGCCACAAGGGTCGTCGTGGAAAAGAAGAGGAAAACGGCGGCGCCGACGACGCTCGCCTTGAACGCAAAGGGGGACCCGTGCTGAGAGGGCGTCCCGAGGAAGAACGTCTCGCCGGACGCGCGGTTCAGCACATACCCTGCGAGCGATGGGTGGGGCGGGGTTGTCGCATCCGCGTGATGAGAAAACGGCCCATCGGTACAACTACCAGTGAGGAAGAGCAGGCAGCCCTGGCGCTCAATGTGAGAATCGCCTCCATTTCTCAAGAAAAATACCCACAGAGAGACATGCGTGTGCGCGACAGCGACGCCCACAGCATGCCACAACACCATCTCGGCACACACCCGTCTCCCTCCCGCTCTCACACACTCACACAACATGCTATCACCATCCCCCACACCCGCCTCCCTTCCGCTCACACACACCTGGTTCCCATGTGGCCCCAATGACAGCGCTGAGCACCGCCGAGTCAAACGACACGGCGCACTCGAGCAAGAGGCGCACCGCGGGCGCTCCCATGCACGCATCGTAAGTGCCACTGCCGAATATGCCCGCGCGTATCGCAATCTCGCCCACGACCACCCCGCGGCGGCGCCGTGCGTCGTCGCCCAGCAGAAGAAAGCCCCGCTCGCGCGAGTACTCGTAGACTGCATCAAGGCGGCGAAGGAAGGCGAGGTCGTCGGTGGGTGGGGAGGACCCGACGGAGGCCGCGGCGATGGCCGCACTGTACGCCGCGTGCGCCAGTCGGCCAATCTCGCTCTCGATTCGGATGCGGAGCACCTTGACAAACCGAGACAAGCGAAAGACAGTTAGTGTGGAGCGGCACAGACACACGGCGCAGCCACGCGCTGGAACTGAACACGTCACTGCGCCACTCCATGGACTACGCAGCGAGTGCCATTCAAAATTACACAACACGCGCCACGCAAAGGCAGTCACCTCCACGTGCGAGAGATTGGTCGCCTCGATGCGCCGCTGGAGGCAGCTTGCGTTGGTCACAAAGCTCGCGTGTAAGAAGACAAGGACGGCGAGGACGGCGACGGCGCCCGCAAACGACAGCAGCTCGAGGAAGCGGCGCGTGCGCGAAGAGCACCGAGACACATACGCGGCGGCGATGCGCTGGTGAATGGCGAAGAAGATGCCCTCGACCTCGGCCGCCAGCGCCGTGCGGGGAGGCATGGCGGAGACGCACCCGCGCGCATAGCGCACGCACGCGCCGTCACATGCGAGGGAAGTGAGTCCTCGCCAACGGATGAAGTGTTGGATGGTCAAGCACTTACATACGCAGTTCCGCTCACGCACGCTCACACCCCAGACACGCCACAAACAGCGCAATGCGCAGACTCGCAAATGGCACTCGCAGACAGACGCAGGGGTCGTGCGTGGACGACCCTTGCTTTCAAAAGAACACACCACCCAAGCATTCACACACCGTCATCAGTTGTCCGCCGCAATTCATTTGAAAATCACCAAAAACAACCCCAAAAATACCGCTTTCTCAGATAAATACGCTGCAAAGGGGTGGCTCAGCTGACGCACAGCCGCGAGGCCGTCTGAAACAGGCATCGGAGAAAAAGGAGACGCGCTTGTGTGCCCTTGTGTGCCCTTGTGTGCCCTTGTGTGCGCTTGTGTGCGCTTGTGTGCGCTTGTGTGCGCTTGTGTGCCCTTGTGTGCGCTTGTGTGTCCTTGTGTGCCCTTGTGTGCGCTTGTGTGCGCTTGTGTGTGCTGTGGGACACGTCGGTGACCGAGTGCGACCGTGTACCGGCGCGGTTGTGCTGCAGCGGCGGTTCGAAAGGCCATTCGTGTGTGTGGTGGCGCTTGTGTGCGCTGACGCACGATGGACGACGCTGCGCTCTTTGGGAGCCTCTTGAAATGGGTGCGTCTGTGCGCGTCTCTTCCGTGTACTGTGCACAGTCCCCCTCTGTTTGACATTGAGATGCCTGTTGAAGATTCCCCTGCTTAGTAGTATTTTGGCGCGTCTTGTAGTTGTGAGAGGGGCGAGGGAGAATCTGTGCTTGTGCAAGTTCGTCTGTGGCGCATTCGCTCACTTTCCCGCGTGTAACAACGGCGTTTGTGTGCGGTTCAGCTTCGCACGTTTGACGAAATCAGCGGACGCCGCGAAACGGCCGAAGATGTCAGCGATGGCGTGGCACTTTGCGAGGTCATGGCTCAAATGTGAGGAATTGGCTCAGCTCGCACACACATAGACACATGTATGCGTACACACAGCACACACGCGCGCGAGCATACACACGTACACGCACACGCTCGCACACGCGCGAGCATACACACGAACACGCACACTCCGCACACGCGCATACACGCCACACACGTGCACTCATCTGTGCACACGTCGTACCATGCGAAACTCCGCACAAGCGGGTCGCTCACTCTCAGCTTATGCTTCTCAGCTTATGCCGTCAGTGGCACCCGCGTCTTTCATCGTTATCTCTCGCGTTTCGCAAACAGCCGTTACTGCATCTCCTGAAGCTGATCTGGCTATTCTGTTCGCCTCTCCAACCCCCAGTGCCCCTGAGCGGCTGGACCTGGCGAGTGTGAAGCGCGACGCGGGTGGCAATTGGCGCCTCCGCCTGAGCAACCTCAAGAAGCTCATGGTCGCCGTCGCCGACTTCTACGAGGATGTGGGTGGCACCGAGCGTCACGTGCCTGCTTTCCTTTCCATTGCGTGTTTTTCTCCCCTCTCCACCCCGCGACACACACGCACATGCAAACCCGCAACCCGCACACGCACATACCTGTACACAGGCACGCAAGCATTGCTCAAGTTTCATTTGTCGCGACCTTTGTCCGCAGGTGCTGGGTCACGTGCTCACCGACGCCGAGCAGCCGGACCTTGCCGCGGTGGCGGAGCGCGCGAGCGTGCCCGGCCTCGTGCGCGTGCTCGAGCTGCTTGTTGGGTGCGCCGTGCACTGCGACCGCCGCGACGCCTACATTGCGCGCATCATGGCGATGGACGCCGCGCAGCAGCACGCGCTCATGGCCGTCATCCAGCGTGCCATGGAGCGCCCGCGCGCTGACTCGTTCTCCGAGCACGCCCTCGATGTCTCGGCGGCCGTGGGAGGAGCGCACGATGGCGCACACGACTCGCGCGCGTCGCTGGGCACGGTGGAGGCCCTGCTGGCGGACCGCCGGGAGCTCGAGACGCGATTTGAGCAGCTTCGCGCGGAACACCGCAACCTGCTTGTGGAGCACGAGCGCGCCGCCGCCGAGCGCGACGAACTTGCGCAGCGGCTGCGGGAAGCGACGTCGGGGGCGGCAGACCCCAAGACGCCCGCGGGCAAGGCACACGCGGCGCTGCGGGCGGAGAATGAACGGCTGAAGGAGGACCTCGACCGCGCTGAGGCGGCGCGTGACGAGGCGCGTGCGCTGGCCGAGTCGCAGCGGGCGACGATTTCGGAGCTGCAGCAGCGCGGGGATTTGCTCGGGCGGGAGGCCGCGGACGCGCGCCAGCTGCGGGATGAGCTCGAGGTGCTACGGCACGCGGCGGAGAAGGCGGGCCGCCTAGAGGCGCAGGTGGAGGCGTATCGCCGGCGCGCGGAGGAGACGGCCGAGCTGCGACGCCAGCTGCGCGCCGCCGAGGAACAGGGCAACACGTACTTGCAGCGGACGATGGCGCTGGAGGACGAGCTGCAAAAGTCGTCGGGTTACAAGGTGGGCCTGCGCGGGTGGCGACGTGTGGGGGATTCGCGCCTTGGGTCTGGGGACTGTGTGCGAAAACGCGGGTGCAAATTCCGCGTCGTGGCGTTTGCCGCGTGGCCTATGCGTGTATGATCTTTGTGCCGTTGTG
Source organism: Pigoraptor vietnamica (assembly GCA_943704525.1). Taxonomy (NCBI): domain Eukaryota; class Filasterea; order Ministeriida; family Capsasporidae; genus Pigoraptor; species Pigoraptor vietnamica. The sequence goes on from CALSCQ010000356.1 coordinate 10,999, forward strand.
TGGGTGTGTCCCGCGACCTCGGGCCCTGATGGTCCAACGACTGATTCCCTGCTCCCCTGGAACCATCAGAGCCAAATTGAGACGCTCAAGCGCCGCGTGGCCGATCTCGAGAAGCAGAGCAGCGAGGCCACCGCAGCCGCAGCCACCGCCAACTTTGAGGCCGGCCGCCTGCGCGAGACGGCGGCGCAGCTGCAGGCGCAGTGCGACCGACACCGCGCAGCAGCCGACGAGATGCGCGAGCGGCTGGAGGAGGCGGCGCTCCGCGGGCAGCTGGGCGGTGGCGGCGAGGGTGGCGCCGCGGCCGAAGGGGCCGCCCTTGACGGTGCCGGTGCCGCCGTCGTGGCGACGCTGCGTGAGCGCATGCTTCGCCTGGAGCGCGAGAACGAGGCGCTGCGGGCGAGCGGCGGTGGGGACGCAGGCGCCATGCAGGCGGTCGTCGACGAGGCGTCTGCTGCACGCGCGCGGCTCGAGCGCGAGCTCGCGGAGGCCATGCAGCGCGCGGGTCGCCTCGACGCCGAGTGCGCGGAACTGCGCCGCCGCGTGGCGGAGGGCGAGGCGGCGCAGCTCCGAATGGGCGACCGCGCCATTGCGTACGAGCAGCTTGCCGAGGCCGAGCGCAGCGCCGCACGCGCGCGCGCTGCCGCAGAGGCGGCGACGTCAGAGCGTGCGCAGCTGCAGGCGACGCTAGACGCCGCGCGGCGGGAGCTCACGGACGCGCAGCGGGAACTCGTGGAGCTGCGGACGCGGTGCTCGCTGATTGGGCTTGACCAGCAGGAGCTGGAACGCCGCCTGTCTGCGGCGCTGGAGGCGGAGTGGGCTGGGCGTGTGGAGGCGGCGTCTGCGGCGGCCGCGGCCGAGCTGGCTGCCCTTCGCGCGCGGGTGGTCGAGCTCGAGGGACAGCTGGCAGCGGCGAAGGGCGAAGCGGAGCGGCTGGGGGCTTCCGAGCGTGCCCTGCAGCGTGCGCGCGGCGAGCTGGAGGCCAAGTGCGGGGAGCAGTCCGAGACGATCACGCGGCTGCTGACGGAGAAGGACCGGCTGCACGAACGCGGCAACGAGGCGCAGGAGCGGCTGGTCGACCTCAACCGGCGGCTGGTGGAGGCGCAGAGCGCGCTGCAGCTGCGCGAGGAGGAGATGCGGCGGCTCCGTGCGGAGGCGGCGGTCGCTGCGTCGTCGTCGGACGGGGGCGCGTGGCAGCAGCGGCTGGAGGAAGAGCGCGAGCGCGTGCACGGGCTTGAGCTGCGTATCGTGGAGAAGGACGGCCTGCTGGCGGAGAGGCAGCGGCGGTACGAGGAGGCCGATGCCAACGCCAAGCGGCTCGCGGCGCAGCTGGAGGAGCGCACGGCCGAGAAGATCAAGCTGGAGGGATATTACGAGCAGGCAAACAAAGTGCGTTTCAATTCGTTGCCATGCGCTTGGCGTGCGTGCGTGCTTGTGTGTGTGTGCGTGTGGCGTGTGTGTGCGTGTGCGTGTGTGTGCTTGTGTGAGTGCTGGTGAATGGCGATGTCACTGACTGCTGTCGGAATGGCAGATTATTCAGCAGCTGCGCGTGGGCGGCCGTGCCACGGGCGACCAGCAGCGCGAATTTGAGGAGGCGCTGCGTCTGATGCAGAACACGCTCGACGAGCGCAACGCCGAGATTGAGTTCCTGCGGGTGGGTGCGAAGGCCATGGCCCAGCAAATGTGGAGCGGTCTCAGTGTGCAGTGACAGGGGATTGCCTCAGTCTGGAACGTCCCCGTACTAATGTCTGTGGGTCAGCCTCACTGTGTAACGGCGTGCCTCACCGGAAGTGGACAACGGCTTTGGCTTTCAGTGGCATGCGCTTGTTATTGGATTGCTTCATAGCCCTTCTACCCACACCCATTGCTGCTTAATGCCTGTCCGCACTCGTTCTTGCACTCACTGCGCACTCGATGCACTCATTTGTTTCCAGGAGAGCCACCGGAAGGAGCAGGAGGCGCGCGACCGCGAAGAGCAGCTTGTCGTGAGCGCGTGGTATGAGCTTGGCCTTCGCCTGCCGCGCAAGGGCGTCACCGCCCGCCAGCCGTCGTTCCTTGGCGCCGCGAGGGAACTCGCGCGGTAGCCTACAAATAATGTACTTCCGTACTTTCGAGTGTAAGCTCAACGTTGTTGCAGCTGTCAGTGTACCGGCGATATGCTTTGCGCCGGGGGAGTGGGGCAGTCTGGAATGGCTGTTCAGAATGGCGATGTTCAGCGTGCGGCACGTTTATGTGTGCGGATGATTGTGTGAGCATGCAGCTCCCGGTGTGCTCTGGCACGACGCATGCCGATGGGCCCATTATCGCCCCAAAGCGTGCAATGCGCTGTCAGTCGCCCACATTAGTCGTCGTTGCGCAGCCAGTGCGCCCGACATTCTTGCCGCATGTATGGTGGCCGATGCACCGCCGATGCACGCCCTCTCGGCGCACATCCTTTCATCATCGACTCCGTCATGAGAGCACATGCTATCGATGCGCGGGCGCCGAAGTGGGTCGGAACTGGCCGTGCACGCGTGAGTAGTTCGACGGAACGGAGAAAAGCGCGGCGTCTGGGGATGTGCGCTTGAAATCCTCAAACGTGACAGTGACGGTCACAGTGGGAAACATGGGCATCTCTGCGCAGGGCAGGCAGCGTGAGCGGATTGCTGCAACCGATAGTGAAGCGCGCGATGCGCCGCTTGCGAGTCCTTGCGGTGCTGCCCATGCGCAGGCAATTCATGGCGCATGTTTGCCATCCGCTCCCCTCCCCCCCCCCCCCAAAAAAAA
>CALSCQ010000359.1:3447-35361 GCA_943704525.1 Pigoraptor vietnamica
CCCCCCCCCCCCCCCCCCCCCCCCCCCCCCTCCTTCTCTTTCTCAGCGGCACTTTGCAAGCGTCGCGATGATGGCTCCGCGAAAGTACAGATTCTCGTAAACGTTGGGTTCGTACTGGTTTCCCGTATACTCGTCGTCTGAAACGTAGTACATGACATGATCGCCTTTCGGCGCAGGGTCGTCGTACAGTCCCTCCTCAAGAAACGGAACGTCGGCGAACGAATGCTTCGGCTTGTGCCGGGAATAACCGCCGGCATACAGAATGTCCTCCAGCGTGCATGGGTAGATTTCGTTGCAATACTCATCGATATCCTCGATCCCCCTCTGGTACTGGCACTGCACAACGGGCATGATGGTGAGAGATGAAAGCATTCCCCGTTCTCGCCATCGGACAGCCGTGCATCCGACAGCGCGCGGTACAGAGTCGCGTCCACTCCCTTCAGGCACAGCCGTTCGCCAGGCGCCGACAGCGCCGCAAGCGTATACTTGTGGTCGAGCAGAATGCCGACGCTCCCCTTGCGGCGCGCGATTGTCGCAGCACTCTCCCCGATGATGGCGCGCAAGGCTCCTGTCGTACCGTTGGGGCACACGCCGTCCATCGCGACACCGATGCCCGACGAGCTCACCCAGCCAAATCGGGTCGGCAGTGTCGCAGGTGTACCGTCGCGAGGGAAAATGGAGAACGCAATCGTGACGCGGGCGCCCGACGTGACCCGCTCGACTTCGTGTGTGCAGTCTCCAAAGAAGGCGCACCAAACGAGCGAGTCGGAGTAGCGCTTTGGCGTGAACTTCACCTCACGCAGTCCATGCCGGACAACAAGAGCGCCACCCTCGTGCGTGACGGGCAGCAGGACCAACGCCGTCCCGATCATGTCCCCGCGCACCGGCGTGTCCACGTGCGGCCGAAAGAACCCGCCCTCGCCGTACACGTTGAGCCGGTAAGGGACGAGCTCAACCGCGCGCTCCCCGCTCATGAGCGTCGCCTCAACGTTTAGCTGAATGTTGTTGCACACCTGCTCCCAAAACGGCCCTTCCAGGCGAAACTTGTCCGCGGTGACCTCAAACGCAATGCGCACCGACGGGTCCACGACCGTCTTCATCGTGCGGAGGTCGCCGAACGGGGCGTCGCGCGCCGCAACGCACAGCTCTGCGAGTACAGCGAGGGGGTCGCGTTGCCTGGGATAGTTCCCATGCAACAGTCGCACGGTGGTCCACTCATCGCGGCCAGGCGAAACATCCACCGACATCGTACTGATGCGAGCGTCATACACAGAGACTTCGCCCTCGACATAGAAGCACTGCCCCTTGCGCAGCAGTCGGCGCGACAAAAGGATCGCCTCGGCCGCGCCACCGACACCCGCACTCGCCAGCGCACGCATGTCGTCGACATTCAGGGAGAGCTTTCCGTGGTGCCGCGCTTCAGCAGCCTGCTCTACACTCTCGGTCGCCGTTGTCACGGGCGTCGCCCTGTACCACTCCTTGCTTCCATACAGGTGATCATAACCGAACACACGGGGCTTCTTGGCAGCGCCGGACCTGACGTCGGAAAGGCGAGGGCTCGCAAACTCCGCCCGCTGTGTGAGGGTCCACGACGAATCCGATCGGGCTGAGAGGAAAATTGCGATTCTCCGACACGTCGCCCGCCCGCGTGATGTACGCTCGAAAGGCCTTGTACGCAACCTCCATGTCGTTAACAGAGGCGGCGCGCTTCACGACACCGTCGAGGTAGAGGTAGTAGTCGTCCAAAAAGCCCCGCGTTACTCTCTCATACCAATCGTCATGGCCGCAATACTCGTCGTACTCGCCGACGACGCCACCTTCCCCGGCGCCCCCATCCACTTAAGCTTCAACGTCCTCCATTTCTAAATCTCGCGCATCCACTTGCAGAGGGAAACGGCGCTCGAACGTCGTCACGGTTTTTGTCTTCGTTTCGCCTCTTCTTTGCTCGTTCTGCGCGAATTTCACAGCCGAGTTCATGAAAATGACATAAAACTGTCAAAGCATTACAAGGAAAGGAAAAGAAAGAAAGTGTGGACAACACCGTTACATCACACACACACAAGCCCATACGCCCGCCCGCTCGCAGACACACACGCAGACACACACGTACACACACACACACACACACACACACACACACCACACACGCACACACGCACGCCCCACATACACGCACATACGCACACACGCAAACATACAAAAACAGAAAAAAAGGGGGGAAAAAACGTCCCCGTTAACACGTCAAGCACACAAAATGAAACATACCAAACACAAACAGGAGAAACAGATGGAATGTGAGAACAATAAGACGGGTACCTGCGCGAGCTCCGCTTTGCTTTCGGTGTGCGTCCACTCTCTGTGCGACGCAATATGAAACAAAACTGATGTTGGTTGCGTGCTACACGGACTATCCCGATGTGAAATCGAATCGGTAACAGGGATGTAACGCACACACACATGCATGCACACACAACTTCATGTACGTCTGTGATAAGCAGACGTGGCCTGAACAGTTCTGTAAATGCAAGCGTGAGTTGTTGCATGTATGTAATGTATGGCCATCGCCGTGTCAATGTCATGAGAGCCGATACAACACTATTAAGCTAACGTGGCAATATGTTGCATGTGCAACTTTTTTGGCCGCAAAAAAAGTCGTGTTGTCGTTCGGAGAGGAAAAACTGCAAGTAAGAGAATTGACGCGAACGAAAAAAGAGAACGTAAGGGCGGCGAAGGCAGAACCGGGCACATGAACCAGATGCACCACGGCGGGCGGAGAGTTCGGCGCGCACAGCACGACCGAGCAAGGGGAAACGCGCACGCAATGCGAAAGGGAGACAAGTGTCAAAGTGACGCGCCGCAACGCAAAAGACAAATTGAGACAGACGCAAAGGATGAGGGCGAAAGGCGAAAGGCGAAACGCAAAAGGAAAGACGAGCGAGGGAAAGCGCCGAAAAGGGAAAGGAGACGAGCGCGAACTGTACAAATAAACGCCGTAAAGTGGTTCCAAAAAGGCGACGAAAAGTGGGCAGTGAGCGTCGGCAGGGGAAAAAAAAAGCCGCGCACACAGAATGCCCACTCAGTGGCAGCGCTAGGCCAAACGAGCCATCTTCAAGAGTAAAAACGCGAAACTCGACAACACTGGCAAGAAGCGCAGTGGCAGGAAAGCGAGAATAGAGTTGGAGAAAGGGAGAGGCGACGTTGCACTGCGGGCTAGTTCAAGCGTCTCCTTCGCCGGACGACGCCGCCGGCGGGACGTGCTGCACGCGGGCATCGACGGGGTGTCCAGACATCGGGGCAGGCCACGCCTTTCCCTGCATGGCGCGCTTCTGGTGCGTGCCAATGTGGCGGCCGAGCTCGTCCGAGCGCGCAAAGCGGCGATAGCACTGCTGCCACGTGCAGGCAAACGGCTTCTCGCCCGTGTGCGTGCGCTGCAGATGAAACAAGGAGTCAGAATCGTGCGAAAAGCGAACGTGGATGCGCGCAGACACAGACACACACAGACACAGGCACACACACGAGACACAAGACAAGCACCCACCATGTGCGTCGACAAGTGGTCAGACCGTGTGAAAAAGCGGTTGCAGACAGTGCACGAAAACGGCTTCACGCCGGAGTGCCGCCGCATGTGGCGCGTCAGCTCGTCGCTCCGCGTAAAGCGCCGCGTACACCCCTCGGCCGTGCAGGCGAAAGGCCGCTCCCCCGTGTGCGTGCGCAGGTGCGTCTCGAGATGCGACGACTTCGAGTACGTCTTGCTGCACGTCGCGCACGAGTGCACCTTCTGCTCCTTCGGATCCGTGCCGTCCGCAGACGGGCTGCCAGGGGCGCTGCCGCCAGAGGCGCTCGCCCCAGAGCCCTCCACAGACTCGTCGTCCGAGCGAGCGCGCTTGCGGTTCCGAACGGGCGCGGAAATGCGCGCACGGGGGAGCGGAGGCGTCGACGCGCGGCTTCCGATGCCCTCGTCAGACGTGCTGTGTGTCGAGTGCCTGAACTCGTCCTGTGCATTCGAAGCAAGAGGTTCAGTAAGTCGAGTTGTAGACGCAAAGACGCACACACACTCTCACCACCCACACTCGCGCACACACGCACGCACGTGGGGCATAACAACGCACCTCGTCGGACCCGGCAAGAGCCATAATCCTGAGCACGGCGGCGGCCTCGGCGTGGCGCTTCCACTCGTCCTCGACGTCGCTTTCGGTGGTCTCGCCGCCGTCCGTCTCCGTGGTGCCGCTGTCGCGCCGATGCCTCATGGCCTGCAAGTGCGTCGCCTGCCACCGGGCGACGTGGTCGGGGAACGTGAGCGAGGACCCCTCGTACTGCGACGCTGCGTGGGTGACTGGAGCAGCGTGTTCGGCGTAGGCGACGAACGCGCCCTTCGCCGGCGCCGCTGCGGCGATCATCATAGGACGCGCGCCGAGAGCGCGCGGTGTCGCGAACATCATGCCTGAAAGGCAGTGCTGGAACGCGACACTGAGAGTAGGTGTGTTGATCGAGGCTTACGAGTGACAAGGGAGGCGCGCTGCAACGACAGTGGCTCTCCTGCGCATGGCGACGACCGAAGGGAATGTTGTGGTTGCGCGCACGCGTTGGTTTGCGCAAAGACGAGTAAAATACGCAAATTCAAAGAAAGGGCGACACGTGGATGGAGAGGGAGGGTAATCGCCTGGACAGCCCGAAGTGCCCACTCGATTTTAGCGGCATCGGCCACGTGCAAGGAGTGGCGCGCAATTACGAGCAGTGAGTGAGGAGGTGTGTGGGAGCGCCCATACATGCGGCGGCGCGCAAAGGGCGGCACCCCACACGGTTGCTGTGGCAATAATTAGCGAGGGAACGAATGGGAGCGCGGGAAAGCGGCCAGCGCGAGAGAAGGGGGAGGGGACACATGCACACCACACATGGCGCGCAAAATTCGCGGCTCCATAGTGATGCCATAGTGAGCGGTACCAAACCGCCGAAATTGGTCCTTCCATAGTGAGTTCCATAGACAAGGGTGTTCCATAGTGAGCGCCATAGTGAGTCCAGGGGGTTGCTCCACTTGCTCAAAGTGGAATAATTGAGACACGTGTGCGGAAATAATTCGCAATGTGAGGAATTTTCATACACTGGCCATAGTGAAAAATTAGCGTAATAAATTGGATGTGCGGGGTAACACGCAAAGTGGAGTGTCAGCTGTCATACCGTGTCACGTGCGCAAAAGTGGTGGATTTTTGAAAGAAAAAAAACGGCGGGAAAAAAGGAATGCGATGTGTCGCTTCTCAAGAACGCGCGTTCCATGAGTGTTCGAAAATGTAGCAAGTGAGCTCCAAAAATACAGTTTAAGTTTTCCACGGGATCTTAGCCCTTCGTGAATTTTTCGAAAGAACGTGAGGCGATATCAGTAGTCGATCGAATCGATGGGCACGTCATCAAACAGCGGAAGCCGCGCGCTCGGATCGCGTGGCGCGACGGGATTGAGGGCTGTGAGCGACAGGGAGTGCCGGATGGCCTCGGTGACGAGTGTGACGTCCACTATTAGCTCATGGCACGCGCGCTCGTGGATGCGCTCCAAAGCCGACTTTGCGGCCGCGGAAATCGCGGGCGTCGGGCCGTAGACGCACTGGTACACGCCCACGAGCATCTCCTGAAACACGCGCGAGTCGAGAGAAATGCGCGGGTGCTCTGACAGCCGCGGAAAGTCGCCGTTGGGGAAGTCGGACGGAATGGACGGCAGCGGTCGCTCCGTGCCGAACGGGCACCCCGCAGACACAATTCTGTTCGTAACGGAACAGAAAATGTAAGTTTGCGCGCATACAATACACGTTAGAAAGAAAGATTGAGAAAGTAAGAGATCCTACCGTTCATACACGCGACACATGGCCTCGAGCGAACTCTCGGGGATGGCGTTCAAGCACGCGTTTAACCGCGAGAGAACAAAGGAGACGACGAGGCTTCGGTTGTCTGTCGAGACGGCCGTCAGCTGCTGCAGCGGTCGCCGCACAATGACGGGTTGGTCGGAACTCTCGTGTTGCGCGAGCGCCGTTTCCGTGAGAGTCAGGGAAGGGCCGGTCGCCTGTCGCCGCGCTCATTAGTACGCGCATATTATAACTCAGCAGAAATGTCTGTCAAATCACACTCTGCTGGCTCACCTCGTGGTAAATGGATGGTCGCAAGAGCGACTGCGGTGTGAAAGTCTTGACAGGCAGAGGGGCGCCGTCGGGGCCAGTGGCCTCCGTGTTGTATATGCCGAGGATGCACGCCTCCGCCTTGTTGCTCACCTGTCGCCAGCGGGCAGGTGTAAGCACAAATGCATGACACGCGAACTGCTAAAGTAAGACGAGAACGGAGAGTGCAGAGAGGCATCAGCTTCAATCAAAGACAGTCGTCCATCGACCCAACAGAGGCCAGAGGAGAGAGAGAGAGGTACGGACAACAGGAATAGAGCCAAAATAGGAGAGTAAATGGACAGAAATAACTCAAAGCCTCGCTAAACAAAATGGCATCACAATTGGTATAAGTTGAGAATAAGAGCGACAAGACTGACGACATGAGTGGACGCGAGCAACGCAATCCCACCTTGGTGTCGTTGTGGGCGACCCCGGAGAGGTAATTCCAAAGGATGAGCGGGACGAATCGCAGCACAAAACGGCGCGCCTCCTTCGAACGGACTTTGTACCACTCAAAAAACCACCGGTAGATGGCGCCGTTCAGCTGCCAAACAGAAGTCAGCACAAGCGCCGGGACAAGTCATTCGCGCAGAGCAAATCTGCAAACGCATCAACACGCCGCACACTTTGCATGTCTTCGCGCCGCACCTCGCCGACAGGGTTTGTGAGGTTGCTGACGATCGCGGCAACAAGCGGCTCATTGTCGCTTAGCGAGCGCACGCATTTGCCAAAGGCAGCCTCCGAGCGGCACGACCACGACGAGATGGACTCGATCAGAGCGGACGCCTCCCCCACAGCCCTTGCATTGGCGGTTCCGTTCGAAGAGCCTTTAGAGCTCTCGAGGGGCGCGTCGCCGTTGCTCGTGTGCCTTGCCGCAAGCGCCTCCAACAACATCTTCATCTGTCGATCAATGTCCCCATCGTCCGTGTTTCCCTCGGATATCGTCTGCAATATCAGACACGTGAACAATGAAACATACTACGAACCGTTGGAACTGAAATGACTGAGAAACGAGATAAGCCACAGCCCACACCCACACGGCACGACACCTATAGTGCATTTCCCGTGAGCCTCCTTCCTCGAAATCCCGATCACCTCCTTTTTTGATGCACGCATGCAGACAAAGACAACATACACAAACGACTTCTAATTACGATGCCCCTGCAAGCACGCGAGGCAACACGCACGAGAATGAGTAAGACACCCACCGGCAGCGCAGCCGCCTTGTCGCCATTCCCGCCCACACCCGCAGCCACATTCACATTGATGCCTTCCAGCCGCACACCGAGGGTCATCGGCTGATCCAACGCGACCATGTACGAAGGGCGACGCACGGTAGGCTGGAGTTCAAACTCCTCCACGCCCACCACGCTCGCCATCACGGGCGGATGCGCACAAGACGCACACAAACACAAACGACGGGCTCTCAACAGTAACACACAGAGATAGAGGCTATTCACTGGTCAGTTAGAGAGGCAAGGAAAGAGTCGAAAAGGCGTTCCAACGCTCAGCTTCAATGCAGGTGTTGCGTTGTTTTCACGACGCGCATTGAGTTGCTTTTGTGTCACGATGACGTTGATGCAAAGATGACGACATTTCCAAATGGTGTCATGAGCCAGGTACGTCAGAATTTGAACTGCGTCGGAAAAATGTGTGAAATAAGATGAGAAAAATCAAATAGCGGGATTGAAGTGACGTCAGGGTGTGGCTGTGTGTGTGTGTGTGTGCGTGGACTGTCATCCTTCACAAAGATCCGCGCACTGCGTACTCGTTGTCACAAGCGTAAACGTGTGCTTCCCTGTGTGCAACTCGTTTGCTCGCTCGAGTCTGCCGTGTTATTGGCCTTCCATCAACGCTTTGTGCGGAGTAGGGGCCGTTGCGCCCCCTCTGCTGTAGTCGGTTTCCCCATTTCACCCCCCTCTTGCGTCTGAGCTTAGAAGATGGTGTTTGGTCTTGTCAGTGCGGCGTTGCAGCCGCTGAGGGCACGTGGCGCTGCCGTCGCGGCCTTTATGTTGCGCTCGGGAGGCGTCAACACGCCGAAGAAGAAGAAGGTCATCGCGGTGAAGGTGGGTCTTGTTTGCTTCACGTGCCGAGGGGTGGAACTGAGACGATTGTTAGCTTAGAGAGAAATCGATGCGAGGTTGCGCAATAGCACGTTTCGTGCGAACGGTGTGCGTGTGGGTGATCCGAGACGGAGTGGATCGAGTGAGTTTTTGCTAAGGCGTCTTCGCGAATCCATTCGCATGCGCAGAAAGCCAGCAGGGTCGGTGGTGCGCTGGCCGCCAAGAAGAAGAAGACGCCGGTGAAGGACATGGACGAGGAGGCGCGAAAGGCGTTCGAGATAATCTACCGGCGATTCAGGCCAAAGTATGATCGCCCGCGCCCCGAGCTGACGGAGCAGGAGGTGGACTACCGCGCGTTTCTCTTCAAGGAGCGCCAGCGGCGACTGCTCAAGTTCCACAACGAGTGCGCAAAGAAGGTCGAGGCATTGAGGATAGCAGGGGTGAGCGGTGCCTATTCTCGCCTTCTCGGGCGTCCTGATGTTGTCGGATTACTGGGCACACCCGTTGGACCCATCTCTCCCGTTTCGTGAGCATGTGCACGTCCGTAACACGAAGAGATTGATCTCGCGCAGGAGAAGGCGATGGCCGAGTTGAAGGCTGTTTCGCCCGCGCTTTACGCGCATGCCGAAGTCCGCGACACGACGCCGTGGCCAATGACGCGCCGGTTTCCGACGGAGACGCCCGCAATTGCCAACTACATGGCGACCCACTGAGCACACAGCGGTTGTCGCTATTCATGTGCGCGCGCGCGTGTGTGTGTCTTGTTTGAGTGGAGGCCGGGCGCAGGCGTCCCCTTCTTGCTCGAGTTGAAAGTATACGCACATGGTTTGCACATGGATTCGAAGTCGTGTTCTCGAACGGTTTTGCTAGGGACAGGGGTATCCCTTTGCGACACTCTTTGGCAATAGTTTACACAAATTTCGACGGAAAGGCACTCTGGCGTAATACAAGGCGAACAGCGGCAGACGCAGCGAGACGCAAAGCGCAAAACTACAAAATTGCACGCACACAAGCGCTCATCGAATGGACTTGCGCGGGGACGGCGGCCGGTTTTGCCGCGCGCTTTCGAGGTCGGCCTCGAGCGCATTGTTGTCGAGATTGCTCACAGCAAGCTGGAGAGAAGAAGGGCGGAAGAGTGAGAAAGGTTCTTTGCGATCACAGAGTTGAAGGTGCATGCACGCAAGTGCGACTCCCCCACCCCCACCCCACACACACACACACACACTCACACGAACGCGCATGCTCGCGCACACACTCGCATGTACACACGCACGCACAACACATGCACCCGCACGCACAACACACGCACACGCACTACACCGTTCGATGACCCACATACCATGTCCAGAAGGAGCTCAACCTTGTACTTGAGCAGCTGGTTTTCCTCGTGCAATTGGCGGTTTTGCTTGCGAAGAGCGACGAGCTCGCGCGCCGAAGCACCCCCCTCCACAGTGTCTGCATCAACACGTACGAATCTTGATTAGCCTCGATAACCCTCCAAGCGCACACGACAGAGAAGACGACCGAAGCCCAGCGACAATAAACATCAATGCGAATTCAAGTCAAACACAAAAGGCGTAAAAGAATGGAGGCACATCGCAAATTACACCGAGTCACAAGGCGAATCATGGGAGATTGATTGGCTACCAGGGGAAAACACACACCCGAGCGCCAAATCCCGTCGTCGTACAAGAGCTCCGCGTCGCCAAGCCGCACGCGAATGGCACCGGGGGGCAGCGAATTGTCCTCAAGCACGGGCGGCCCGAGATTCAAGTTGAGCGAGTCGTGGGACATGCGCCCCATTGAACCCCGGCTCGCATCGCGCTTAAGCGGACTCTTGCCGAACGACGGCCGACGGAATATCGACGACATCTCTCAAAAACCAAGCTTGCGACGGCGAAGCAACGACGACAAGTCCGTTCAGCGTGCGATTGAATTAAACCAACCGGCGTTGCTCAAAGCGAAGTGCGTGCAAAGAACACGGAGAAGGAAGGGACAACCGACGGCCGTTGGAGCGCAGGAAGGAGCAAACGGCGGCCGTTGGAGGGCTGACAAAGAACGGAGAAGGGAGGAGCAAACGACGGCCATTGGAGTGTTGTCGTTCCGTGGTTTTCAGTGTCGTTGACATTGCCACTGACCGGAATTTTTCGAATCCCGAACTGTGCCGAGACTAATTATTTGAAAAAGATCAAATTCGGTGGCAAAATACGGACCCGTCGGTCAAATTGCGATTTGAAGTTCAAAATTTCTGCCCAGTTTCCCGCCGTTCCCAAAAACTGATGACACCGGCTCCCGGCGCATCGAAACACATCGGTCTCATTTCTTGTATTGCGGAGCGTCTTCATTTCAACGACGCGGACGCCGCTTTTGGACCTCCGATAGGGAGCCGCTGACCGGCAATGGGCTGTAAGGAAGGGAACACTTGCGTAAGGATCTCGCTGACGGCATTACGCGACAGTTGCCCCCGTATCCGAAGAGTGCGTTTGCAATGGAAACCCACCCGAACCTCCTCGCGCCTCCTCACACCGCCATCGTAGTCGTATATCTTCATGCCGACCTGCGTTTGTCGAGATAAACCGTCAGCAACACGTGCATTAGGCACTCCAACACCGAGCAGTGCACCCACATCCTCTTCCTCCTCCGCAGCCTCCTCCTCGGCCGTCTTCGTCGGTTTTGCGACGTACAATCGCGGCCGCGGCCCTTCCACCGTTGTCATCGATTCCTTGTCCGGATTCTCGTATCGGAACCGCGCGTGCTCCGACTCGGCCTCCCGCAACCGCTCGTATATCGCGGCCCGCTGGAGCATGGGATGATCCGCCGCCGCCGTCAGTTCCGCCTGCGAATACGTCCCCAAACTGCCCGTCGGATAGTGGAAGCGACCGGTCGCGTACGCGGCCGACAGCGTCTTGAAGCGCTTGAGGTAGGTGAGGCCGCGATCAATCTCTTGCGAGAGCTCCGCGCTGATGCCCCGTGAGTCGGGCCGGCGCACCGACGCTGACGGGGGCTCGCCGCGCCTACGCCGCCGCCCACCGACGCTGCCGTCTTCGGACCCGCCGTCCTCGACAAGCGACGGAAGGGCGTCCTTGCGGCCCCCTTGGGGCGATTCGGCACGGGACATGAGTCCCTTCTTCGCTGGGGTGTGCTGGCCGCCGTCGCGGCGCTTTTCAGGACTGCCGCCCGGCCCATCCGACACGCTCTGCTTCGATCCCGTTGCCCAGGGCCGAACTCGCGAGGACGCGGCGCCTTCCTGCAACTCTTTGGCACGCGAAACAATGAAGCGTTCGAATGTTTCCGTAAGGCGCGTGAACTCGGACGTGCGCCGCGCGAGCTCTCGCCGAACGGCCTCGAGCAGTCGCCCCTGCTCGCGGTACTTGCGGGCAATCTCGGCGTGGTCCGCCGTCACCTTCTCGCTCGTCTTCACGACGTCGTCGTACTTTGCCGCGAGCCCTGCCGTGTCGTGCGCGAGCCGTTTCACCATTCCGCTCACCGTCTGGTCGCCCTCGCCCTTCGCGTCGAGCTGCAGGCGGATGATGCGGTGCCTGAGGTGTTCCCGCTCCTGGCACAACGAGTCGATGCGCGCGTTGGCGGCGGCGAGGATGCGCTCCCACTCGGCCTTGTCGCGCGCGTGCGCCGCTTCCCTCTCGGCGATCTTCTGGTTCTTCGTATCGATGACGGCGAGGTGCTCCTTGATCTTTTGCTCGAGTGACCTGCCGTACGCCTTTCGTGGGGAACAAACACGGCAGGGTCAGGCGAAATCCAACACGCCACAGCAGGTGCATGTGGCAATCCACCGTCATGCATGTGGATCTTCGTAGCGACATGCACATCATCGCACGCCGCGCCAATCCACCGTCATAATGAAAGCAGCATTGTGGAAGATACAGACGGGCACCGCACGGCGCGCCCATATCCCCATGGGTTCCATAATGAAAGAAGTCTAGCCGGGGATACGCAAGACCGAACACCGGGCGCGTCCATGCCCACACACCAACCTGCGACTTTTCAAACTTGGCTTCGAGTCCCTGCAGTTCCCTCTGCAGCTGCTCCATCGCCCGCTTCTGGTCAGAGTCGAGCTGGTTGCGCACGCGCTCAATGTGCTTCGCATGCTCCTTGCGCGCGCGTTCCAGCTCAAGCTCGTGCTTGTGCATGATGCTCTGCAGGTCCGACCCTTCGATCAGGTTCATGATCTTCGCGTCCTTCGCGACGAGAAGCTCCTCGTAGAAGCGGTCCTTCGCTTGCACGATGTAGCGGATTTCCTGCTCGTATTTTTGCTGCATCGTCCCTATCTTGTCCTCGAACTTGGCGGCCTCCGTGTTGAAGAGGAACTCGGCCGTCGCGCGGTATTCGTCAAACTGCGCCTGCATCGAGTAGAGCAGGCCCTGGTGTTCGCGCATGAGGCGACGGCGCTCGTCGATTTGCAGTCCCTTGTAGCGGTCAAACTCCTTCTTGAGCAGCTCGTACTCGGACGCGTGCTTCGCCTTGAGCGACTCGTGCTCCAGTTTCATCACGTCGAGAAACTCCTCGTACTGGTACTTGAGCTCCTCCACAAACTGCAGAGACAGTGGCGTGTCAAGTTATTAGAGAGAATACCAAATACACAGCTCACACAGACGCACACACGACCAGGTACACGCGTACGACATACACACGGAGGCAAGCGCTTGTGAAAATGCGTCTGACGTCAGCAACGTGGGTGCAAGCGCAGAAATGCGCACCTTTTCGAAGCCCTGGAGCTGATTCTGCAGCTCGTTGTGCCGCCGCGTCGAGTCGTTCGCCATGGCAATGATCTGCATCTGCATCGCGCGTATCGTGTCCTGCGCCTCGTTGCTCGTCCCCGTGAAGAGCGGCTGCATCGACGGCACCGTGTTTACGCCCATCGTCGAACCGGTGTCGACGCTGACGTCCGCCGGAGCTTCCTCTTCTGCCGCTGCCTCTTCCTCCTCAGCCGCGGGCGCGGGCGCTTCTGACGGCGGGGGCTGCGCAGATGCCGACGACGCGGGCCGGTGGAGATCGCGCGCGTTCTGAAAGTCTTCGTTCTGTTGCCGCAGCGACGCGTTCTCCTTCTCCAACATTACGACGCGACTCTTGACATTGTCGAGGTGCGTCTGGCACCGCGAGAGCTCCGCCTTCAGCTCGTCGGCCTCTTTCCTTCGCTTCAGGTCGACCATTCGCAACTCTTCGACCTCCTTCATGATGTTCGTGCGGTTCATCTCCCCGCGCTCCGCTTCCTTGCGCGCGTCGCGTTCCCGCTTGGCCGCGGAACTGTCCGGCTGTAGCATTTCACAGAATGCGAAATCAGAACATGCAGCCGATAATGTCCGACGGGAGAGGAACACGTCCTACCTTCCCCTCATACTGCTCCTTCAAGTCGCGCAGCTGCATGCGCGTCTCGCGTAGGTCAGTCTCGGCGCGGTCGAGCTGAATAGTGCGACTCGCAAGCTGTCGCTCCAGGCCGCTAATCTTCGTCGAAAGGTCGTTGAGCTCCTGGTGATACCGCTGCTTCAGCAGCTCCATCTCTGGAGGGAGCGACATTCTCTCTCAGGCGTGCCGCCGCCCCCCCGGCGGCCCCGGGTAGCTCAACGATAGCGACGTGACCAATGTCGATGGTGAGTAGTGTCGCCCCAAGTCGCTCGGTTCACGAAAAGGCGATGATTCCGTACGACGTGCGCACACCACGATATACGATTACAAGCACAAGAACCCGCCTAATAACGACGTGCCTCTAATTCGCGCGACAAAAGGCGGCTAGGTATGTTCTCTGCGAAATCGTTGTCACCCGAGCAGCGTTGGGGGCGATGTTGGGAGCTGTGAGGTGTCGTTGGGCAACACACTGCCGTTACTATGACTGAATTGGAATTTCCGGACATGCTAAGAACCTAATTTTAGCGTATAATCGGTACAAAAAGGAAAAAATTAAAGCTCTCCGGCCGGGAATTGAACCCGGGTCTCCCGCGTGACAGGCGGGGATACTCACCACTATACTACCGAAGATAGACTTAGACGATGCAAAATTGCCAAAACCGGTTACTTATTTCGTACGAGCGGGTCACGTGCCGTCTGAAACATTTGGTCGTTTCGGCGCCGGTACTTGGGGAAGAGCAGCCGCAACACAACAGAAAAACAGCGCTCTCCCGGCCAAAACAAACTGCAAGTGTACGCCCTTCTTTTCGAGGGTTACGGCCTCTAAGGGGCACTGTGGGCGGCGCGATGGCGTCCACCGTCCCCGACTTCGACTCGCTCTCGCGAGCCGAACTCCAGTCGCTCTGCAAGCAGCATGGCATCAAGGCGAATGGGAAGGTGAGTGACATTGGACAGCACACGCGCAAGGCGCGCGTATGCGCCCTCATGTGTTTTTGGCTGTGTGAGTGAACGCGACCGTAATTTTCACGCAGACGGTCGACCTTGTGGCAGCCCTCCGTGAGAAGCTTGCAGCCGTAACAAGTGCAGAGGCGAAGGGCGCCGCGAACAACGTGCAGGCCGAAGTCCCTGCTACCGTGGCATTGCCCACAACAATGCGGTCGAAGCGCCGCAATTCGGCTTCCTCGGAGATACTGTCCTGCGGACGGGCGACGCGCAGACGGTAAGCCTACGGTTGTGTTGACCTACCCTGTTTGCGCCGGCACTTGCAACCTGCCACTCATTGCAATAACACGAACGTTCCCTTACGTTAGGTTCAGCGCCACGGAAGATGCGTTTCCGCCGTCAAACGCCAGTTCGCCGCCTCCGCATGGTGTCGAGGCACCCGGCCCGATGCACCCGATAGAAGAGAACGAGACGCCATCGCTGCGCCTCCACTGCGTCGTGCACGGTACCGAGGCGGCTGGCGACCGTGCGTCGTTTTCTCGCCTTGTGCTGCGAGGCGGGCGTGTGTTTGTGGACGGTGTGGTGCCATTCCTTCTCTCTCCGACGCAAGATACGCCCGTGGGCTGCGAGGACAATCTGCTGTGCTCGCGGTGCGCTGAAGTGAACTTGCTGCGATCGCGCCAGCCGCCCACCGCCGCCTCGACGGCGCAGAACTCTTCGCCTACTGGAAAAGACTGCCTCGCATCTTCGAATGGCGGCAAGGCGGCACTCGTCACGTACGCGCAACCGCTCGACGAGGAGAGGTCCGAGAATGTTCCGCCCGCACTTGCCGGCCTCATGCAGGCGGCCGCGCCAGTCGCGGAGATGAAGGATCCCTTGGAAGAGGAGATACTCAGGTCGCGAAAGAACGCGGTGGCGGAGCGGCGGCTGTCGAGCTTCAAGTCGCACCGGCACAACGGGGAGACGCCGAAGGATGCGCGGCGAGCGGCCGCTGTGCGTGCGCAGTCCGAGAAGCGGCTTGCGGCAGTGATGCGGCGCCGCGGGGTGGACCTCAATTGTGAGTGAGCGTAAGTCTGTTGCGTCTGATGGATTGCATGTGGGGCGCTCCTACTCGCACCAGGCGTACCTGCACAGACATGTGTCACTTAGGGCCGTATTGCGCGCTCTACTTCAAGATTTAGTGTTCCCTTCATTTTCTAAACCTTTCTTTCTCTGCGGTTTTCAGCGGATTCGCCCATTGGGACCTCCGCCTTGCCTGCGAGTCCTGCTACGCCGTCCGCCATCAATGGCCTGCGCGCCTATGAACGCCGGCGGTCGTCGGCCGCAAGCCAACTGCGCGAGGACAGCGAGACGGCGCGGAAGGTCGATGCCATTCTCGCGTCGACCGCGCGTGGTTCGGAGGAGGAGAGGCGCATGAGCATGGAGCCCAGCGTCGCAAGTCCCGTGCGGAGATCGCCCATACGGCGCACTACCCTCGTGCAGACGGTGAAGCTGCAGCACGAGGCGCGCCGTCGCAGCTCGTTGGCGAATTGACATTGGCACGAGGCTCTCTGCGTGTGTCGTCGTGTGCGCCCCGGCGGTGTACGCGTATGTTTGGCGTTGTGTGCGTGCGCGCGTGTGCGTTTGTGCGTGCGCGCGGGGAGAGGGAAAGCGGGAGTGAGCGAGTGTTATTTGTGCGTGTAGCCCGTTGCGGTGCTTGTGCGTCTGTTCTCCGACCATGCTGCTGGAAAGCTCGTCGGATTGTCACTTTACACATACACTGCCCATTTAGGGCGAAATTCGTGAATGCGCACACGCAGGGCACTTTGTGCGAGAAACAGGCGTTCACAATCAACAAAGATGTGACAAGAGCAAAGGGAAAAGGTCAGAGAGCGCTCTTTTGCGACCCTTCGACAGCCAACGCATCGGCGGCGTCGTTGCCTGGCTCGTTACTGTGTCCCGCGACGTACACCTGTGAATCGCACGGCGTATAAGTAGGATTAGCTTTCATCATTGTCGCGTGCTCATATAGTCACACTCACTGGGTGAAGGACGCCGTCGACAAAAGAATGGACATAAGGTGTGTGGCAACAACCTCTGACACCCCCCCCCTAGCGTGCATGGACCACGACACACAGACAGCGCGAGGAGCTTGAAGGTGCACGCAAAGCTCTCATGCTCCGCAATCGAGACCGGCGAATTCGCTGCACTCACCCAACGCACAGTGTCACGGCCCCTCTGTTCGAGCAGATCGTCGAGGCGCACGAAAAGGTCCTTGTTCTCTACAGAGGTCGACCAGTTGTTCTTCTTCCACCCGACAATCCACGACGTGATGCCTACGTCGGGAACGGGACGCGAGCCATAAATGAGGGGCACACACACACACTACCACGAAGTCCTGGGAAGCGCTCTCACACGCGCATAAGCTAAAGGTAGAGTAGGGCAGCAAGAAGGGAGTCACGTACTTGATTATTACTGACTTGTGCGACCCACCATTGATGAGATACTTGCTGTCTGTCCGAATCTCGAGCGTGCCCGTCACTCTGCGCCTCTCGGCAATCTCCAGCGCGCGAATACCCGCCTGCGACAGGGCCGGCAATCAATCGTTAGCGAGAAAGCGCGTGGACGCGACAGTTGCTGACACACGTTACAGTCACCACTTTCATGCTGTCATGCAGGGTGTGCCATCGCACGTAGGACAAAGGGGGAAAGCAACAC
This sequence comes from Pigoraptor vietnamica, assembly GCA_943704525.1. Lineage (NCBI taxonomy): Eukaryota > Filasterea > Ministeriida > Capsasporidae > Pigoraptor > Pigoraptor vietnamica. The sequence goes on from CALSCQ010000359.1 coordinate 20,651, forward strand.
GCACCGTGACTTCAGCGCGCTGGTTCGTTTGTTTTCCGGCCAGTCTCTCGCTCAAGTTGCTACGAGCACACACCGACTGTTAGCTCAAGATGTACAGACGACTATGGGCCCCAAGGAACATGGCCTTACTCTTTGTCACCGGGTCCCCAATACACGCCAACGCCCGCGCGTGCCTCCGCCCTTCCGTTGCCAGGGCAGGCGCCGTCGGTGTAGACTACCGTCACAGGGCCAACGGGCGCAGGTGGGGCCGCAGTCTGTGCGGCGGGGCGCTTGGCGGGCGGTACGGCGAGCTGGAGGCAGACGCGTTTAGCAAGATATGCTGCAACCTTCAAACACGTCACGCACACAAAGACACGGAAGAGACGGTACGGCACATCCACACCACCCACAACCCCGCACACTGCGAAGAGCAATGTCACACTTACATCGTCATCCAACTCGGACGCCTTCCGTTTGTCTGCGATCATGACACCACGCTGAGTCACACATGCCAACCGGCGACAGAGTGAAGTGGTCCATGAAGGTCTCACGCCATACAGCGTATATAGACCTCTGCTCGTGGCAGAAACCCCATCGACTCTTATGCACATTATAGAAAGTGTTCAGTTGTAAACGTGCCTTTGGGCTCATATTTCCCGTTGGCGCAGAATTCCTGCGCCTCCTCAAGCGTCGGGAACTTCTTGAACACAGCGCCCTTGAAACCGTGCACTTGTTCACTGCAGGAATCCCTACACGCAAAAGCACACACAACGTGCGTGAGCGGAAATATCGAAGTCACACACGGCCCCACTAATGAAAGCCCCTTATCCACACACCAATTCATGTAGACGCCCGGCCGCCGTCCATTCTTAACGGCATAGAACATTCTTGCGCACACGTGTGGCCACGATCGGAGTTGGAACCTGTTAACTGGAAGGCGCTGCTGTAATCTCGCGGCGAGTGCGGCGAACGACGTAGAGTGCGCCGGCCGCAGTGAGAGACGCGCGATGGCAAATAAACAACAGGATGCCGTCATGTGCGGGTGCGTCCAGCGTTGCAGTAGGCGTGTGTGCGTGTGCTTTGGGCAAAGGAAACCGTGGCTCGCGTCGCCCCTTTCACGCGGCGTTGCCGTTCGCCGAGTTCAGTGTCCGGCGAAGGTGAGGTTACCTTTGGTGTAACAGCCGTAATGTTACACTTTGAGTGCTCAATCACCTCCAAAGAAACAGCCGGCAACAACGCATCCAGTACTTACCGAAACCGCCCCACAAAAAATGATGCGCGCTTCTCTTTCCCATCTGCGCGCAAAGTTTCGCGCGCCCCTGCGTGCGGCGCCGGCTTTGCACCGGCAGCTCCACGCAGGATGCGCGGCGCTGGCAGCGTCGCACGATCCCCTCCACGCCTTCCACGGCCGCTGGAGGGAGCTGTTGGAGGCGACGCGCGGCGAAGAGGACGAGGTTTTGTACGACGTGGAAGGGTGCGTGGCGCGCATCACGCTCAATCGGCCGGACCGAATGAACGCGATCACGTCGACCTTGCCCTATCGCCTTCGAGACGCCGTCGCACGCGCTGACGCCGATGAGCGTGTGAAGGTGGGGCGCATGAGCTGGTTATCGCCGCAAGCCTCTTCTCCGTGTGTGGCATCGCTGATTTCTCGTGTTTAATTCCTGAAACGTGTTTATTTTCCTCGACTGACCAGACATGCGTGCGCATCCTGTTCGGCAGATGATTCTTCTGACGGGCGCGGGGAAGGGCTTTTGCGCGGGATACGACCTCAAGATATTCGCGGAGACGAAGGGACCGCTGCTTGGCTCGCAGGCGATGCCTTGGGACCCCATGGAGGCAAGTGTGCAAGGCCGTCTTCGTAACAAAGTCTTTGTAACTTCGCTCTTGGCGCACTTAACTTCATTTGTGTACGCGAGTGAGCCATCTGACGACGGTGCTGGCCCTTGCGAATTGTCGCAGGATTTTCGCTTCATGAACGAGTGCACGCAGTGCTTCATGTCGCTCTGGCGCGCCATAAAGCCCGTCGTGTGCAAGGTCCAGGGGTACGCCGTGGCCGGCGGAAGCGACATTGCGCTGTGCTCAGACCTCGTGAGTTTGTCAGTTCTGACTGTCACCGTTTACTGTTCGCCGTCCCTTCTTTGCCGACTTCTCTGTCTTTGATATCTAAGTCAATGATATCAAGCTGATGTGACATGTCTTGGATGCAATTCCTTCCGTGCGCGACGTGAGAGTGGCCAAGAGCAAAACTATGCCTTCTCGTCCATCCGATTGGCCGTCTTACTGCTCTCTGAAGTGGCGCACTGTAATCTTGCTTTTCTTCGTCTCGATCGCAGGTGGTGATGGCGGACGATGCCCGCATCGGCTATCCACCTGCGCGCATATGGGGCTGTCCGACCACCTTCATGTGGGTGTATCGCCTCGGGGCTGAGAAGGCCAAGCGTATGCTTCTCACGGGCGACACGGTGAGCGGGAAGGAGGCCGCACAGATGGGTCTCGTCTCGCAGTCAGTCCCAACGGCTTCTCTCGACGCCGCTGTGGATGCACTGCTCGATCGCATGTCGGGCGTGCCTGCGAACCAGCTCGCCGCGAACAAGCTTGTCGTGAACCAGGCGTACGAGAACATGGGGATGCGCACGACGCAGATGCTTGCGACATTGATGGACGGGATCGCGCGGCACACGCCAGAGGGCGTGCAGTTCAAGAAGACGGCCGAGGAGAAGGGCTTCCGCGCGGCCGTGGCGGAGAGGGACGGCTCCGTGCCCATATACAAGGTCCGGTGAGAAGAAAGCGACCAGGAGAGGCTACGAAATGAATGCGTGAATGTGGTTCGTGCAGTTCCCTTATATCGGCAAAGTGTGCGTGGGTGAGATGCCAGTGTGCTTGATCAAGGGCGCTTATACAGTAGATAAGCGCCCTTGGCTTGATGCTGTCTGGACACATGCTCGGCGGCAACTGGGCGCTTGACTGGGCGCAGAACGGCAACTGCCGGACTGGGCATCTTTTCGTTGTCACACACACACACTCGCTTCTTCTTTCGCGTGGCGCCCACAGTGCAGAGTGTGAAAAGGGGTTCATCGCGTGCGCAACAAAGCGTCGCTACAATTTATGCGCCCGAGGGCATGCGATGATGGGCATCCACTCTATCCGACCTTTCTAGACCAGTGCCTCTGAGGAAAATCGGTCCCTCGACTGCAGACGTCTGTGACCTTGCGTTGGCATGGACGAGGAGGAGCGCCGCTCAAAGAGGCCCAGACTCGACAAAAAAGATGCGGGTGGATGTCTCCTCACGCCACCGCCCCGCGTCCGCGTCCTCCGTTATCCCTCGCCCGCCTTCGGCTCTTCGACGTCTTCGCAGTCGCAAAGTGCAATCAACAGCCAAGAGTCGTGCAGAGCGAGAGAGAACCCCTCTGAGGGACGGGGCACGCGATTACATCCGGTGGATCTGAGCCGTGATGGCGAAGGTAAGTTTGTGGTTGTCGAGTCCACTCCCTAGTGCTTAGCGACCACGACTGTTTATTGCCTCACTGACGGCACTGCAGCAGTGCAAGGCGCAGTTGCCGTTGAAATGGATTTGGCAGAGGCCATCGGACTGGAAATCGACTACCTGCGCGCCCGCGTCATGAGCCTGATTAACGGCCCCGGAGTGCCTTCGTTCGCAAGTCGGCCCATGGGTGAGAGAGTAATGTCGTGCGCCGTGGTGGAATGGCGGGTTGTTGAGCACGTAGGGTGCACGCAGACAACATGAACTTGACGACTCCGATCAGCGAAGACGCGTTCACAATGCCCGACGCAACGTCCGACATGCAGTGGTCGGAACGTGGCAGGAGTGCAGTGGGTGTCGCAAAGCCCTCCTCTCTTAGTTTGTGACTCAGCGTTGTACCATGCCTTCCAGGACACAGACTGCGTAGTGCCATCAGGTGGAACCATGAGCAGAGACGCGGCCGGGTCGGTGTCGCTGTCCTCTCAAATCCCTTCAGCTGTGCGGGGCCATCTAACAGTCTCGGGTGCGGAATCATTCGCAGGCGCGACGTCGCCATGCGGGACGGTGCACTGGGCTTCGAGGGCAAGCGCACGACCGGCGCGAAAACGCAAGCAGAGGAGGAGGCGGCTTCCGACGGCGTGATTATGCGGTGTCTTATTCAGCTCCAAGTGCTGTGCGCGGGCATGGCCGACGTCGCACACTCTCTCACAAAGGGCGAAGCGGCAGGCGCGGTGCGTCAATGAATAACGAGGCCCGCGTAACAACGTTACGACGTATCGACCCATTATTCGTGACCCCACACGATAACGTTGCCAGCCGCATCTGCGCGTCAAGTAACGGCGGATTAGCATTGGAACAATGTCGCGTCGGCTGAATCGAACTACTGGCGCGTGTCGTACCGGCGGAAGCAAGCAGTCTGGACAGCGCCGACCACGCGACGGAGAGGACCGTCTTCGCGTGCCCGCTGAGCTTGTTAACGCAAGGTGTCTCCCGCCGGCACAGGTCGAACGTGTGCACGCGCCCGTCTTCGCTCCCGCTGAAGACGAGAAGCTCCTCTACGCGGAAGTGGCAGGAAGGCGTAAGAAGTGGTGTAGGCGACGAGCATGCATGTGACGAGGAACGGCGCACCAGCATGGGCACACCAAACACACCGTTTGCGCCGGTTGCACTCGATCCAAAGCACGAGCGGAGATCGGTTGTCTCCTGAAAGACGGGAAATTGCTTGAAGATGCGCAGCTGTCCGTTGTTTTGCACACTGCGCCATCGAATACGTAGGGCGATCGTCGTTAACATCTATCCACAAAGCACACACACACGAAACACACACTGCAGACGGGAATAACGTCCGTCCAGGCAGCGGGTACTCACATGAAAACTCGCAGCACATTGTCGCAAGAGTTGACGAGAAGGAGGGCCATCTCCGTGGGCAGGAAGCCCTCCGTTCCCGCGCGCTGCGACGCGGGCTTGTACTGGATCGACGTAACCGCATACCCCTTCGAGACCACCGTCTCGCCCGTCTCCTTAAGGCGCAGCGAACCCGCCTGCACTTTCGTCGTCACCGCAGTGATTGTACCCTGCGCAAACGAACCGTAGCATGCATTAGCGATTGAGAATGACGCACCGAGACGGAAGGGAAAAGGCGAGGGGGCAAGGACAGCATGTTCTATGCTGGCGGGATTCCCGTAACGTGCCTTGGCGTCGCCAGCAAAGAGGAGTTCGCCGGTCGAATCGAAGGCGATCGACTTGATGGCGGCCTTGAGGACGAGCTTCTGGCACCGCTTGCCGTCGGTGGATGCGCTCACGAGCGCGTTCTTGTTGTTGCCGTACTGTGGAGAGAAGGAACGCAAAGGGGATGCGCAAGTCCCAGTCAAGGCAATCACCCCGTGTGGCAGAGACCATGTTAGCAATAGTCGACAGCGCACGTGGTGCGCGCGCCTGCGCGAAGGTGAGAGTGCATCTGAGCCACAGCGGACCACACATGTGAGGGGGGGGATACGACATAGAAGTCCGGATGGTAGGGGTGGAATAGAACGCCGTTGACCTCGCGATTGACGGGAACGGTGCTCAAGCAGCGCCCATCGGCGAGGGACCAGAGGCGGATCGACTTGTCCGCACCGCCGGAGAGAAGCTGTGTTCCATCGGGGCTAATGTCGAAGTCTGCCGCGAGCAATAGAGTGCGAATAGCGAAGTAAGCAGTGTGTCGTTGCCCAGTTGGCACGAGCGCGGGCATGAGACGTTGGGGACTTTACGGGCTCCCGCAGAGTTGTAACGGTGTGACAGAGCAATGCATACAAGATGACTCGGCGACACACAATGGGACAGCAACGCAAAAAAAGCCGGTTCTTCAACGGACTGGGAGTGATTCGCATGGCGTACAACTGGCGGTCTCACAAGGGTGGCAACAGCAGCAGTTGTGAGTTACACAGTACGTGTGACTCGTGGGGCTCACCGTTGACGGCGCCGACATGTCCTGTCAGCGTGTGCAGCGTCTTGAGCTCTTCGGTGCTCACTCGGACAACGGCGATGCTGCCGTTCGTCGAGGCGAACGCAAGGATGTCCGCCGTCCCACGCGCAAACTTAATCGTGCTCACTGCATATCCGAGCAAGAGAGGTGAGACATCGCGACGCGTATTGTGCAACAGCGCATATTTTAGGCAGACTCTTACCAGGATGCAGCGACGCAGACAGGTTGTGGAGCGATTTGAACGGCACCAGGGGCACCAACAGCGTCTTGCTTCGCACGCGCGCACTGAGCGCCGGCGCAGCCGACGCGGGCGCGGCAACGGACACCTGGCTCTTGCGCGAAGAGGAGGGCGACATGGAGAACCGAAGCGCCGCGGGCATGGACTTGACCGACGGCGGGTGTGAGGGCGCCTCGGTCGCAGGGGAAGGCTCTGCGGACGCCTCCGCAGCTTTCTGTTGGCGCACCAACAGATACGTCAGAGCCGTCAACGTCATCAGCACCAACAAACTATTCTCCATTAAGAGAGGGCTGGGGAAAAAAGCAAACTAGAGGAATGGGGTGCCAAAAGGACCGGAAGGGAAGGGGACCCTACTCACGTCGGCAACAGCGCCACTCTCGTCGGCGAGTGCCCCTTCGGAGGGTCGCGCGGACGCCGGCGCAGTGAGAGACACGCCCTGAATGTCGGGCAAAGCGGCATCGATGGCTTCGTCGATGTGGGCGCGGAGAAGCGCAATCTGCGCAACACAAGGGCGGCGATTTGAGCAAAACTTAGTCACGCGCTCACAAGAGCACACGCGGCTACAGTCCAACGATCGCGCACAAAAGGCGCGCACGCAGGACTCATCCGACACTTTGCAGCACGGACGGACCTGCGAAGCCAGCCTCTTCGACATGACCTCGAGCGGTTGCAAAGCGGCGTTTGTCTTGCGCGCCTCCTCCTGCACGTCACGCGCAGGTCAGCCAAGGGATTCATCTTCCGCAACTATTGTGCACGCGGAAACAGCAACGCACCACAGGCAATACTCCACAACGACGGACCATGGGATCACGCACGTGTGCAACACAGACATGTCAGATCAGCTTAAGTCATAGACGAGTGTCCTTCGACTCCGCTTGCGCAACGCAGACAGTCTTACCATTCCGGGCCCCAACTGCGCGCCGAGTGCCTCCATCTTGGCGCCAATCAGACGCCTCGTGAGTTCCAGCTCAAGCGCAACCGCCGACCTCAGCTTGCGGGCTGCCTCCGATCCGTCCGCGGGGGGCGCGCGAATAAACGCAGCGATGAGTTGCGAGGCGTACGGCGTCGGTTCTGTTCCCGGCGTGGACGACGCGAGGGCCGCGCCGTAGCTGCCGCGGTTGGAGCTTCCGCCGGCTGCCGATCCTTCGGCGGGAGCGTCGGCGTGGATTGCCGCAAAGTGGGGGTCGGCGCCCGCATTCAGGAGAGCCTCAACAACCTCGACGTGGCCGTGGTGGGAGGCCGCATATATCGCAGTCTCGCCGGCTTTGTCCTACAGATCGGGTGCGGGAAATGCAGCGTTAACAATGTAGATTGCGTGCGAGAGTGGTTGTGTGCGTGCGCGTATCGCGCAAGAATGATCGTGTCATGCGTGTGCGAGCGACAGACGCACCTGCGCGTTCGTGTCTGCGCCCGCAGTGATGAGCATTTTGACGATGGCGAGGTGTCCGTTGAGCGCGGCGTAGTAGAGTGGAGTGCCTCCAACTCTGCATGAGGACAAGGGATGACGCTGTCTGAGAGTGGGTTGCAAATGCACTCGCACGCTGCACAAGGGGTACACGCAAGAGAGAAATTCACGCGCAGTTGTCGAGAGGGCGGAACGCGCCACACACCTGTCACGGCAGTCGATGAGAGCGCGCTTTGCGATGAGGGCCATCGTGACCTTCTCAAGGCCCTGAGTGGCCGCGGCCACAAGGGGTGACTCTCCCGCCTGACCTGGGCGTGCAAAAACAAGCAAAGCCGAGTCAAAGCATGCAGAAACACAGAAGACGGTACACTGTACGTTGTGAGAGGGGCGCGCCCTGAACTGAAGGATACTGCCAACACAGACGAGCCAATACACAGTATGTTGCGGGACGGACACAACGTGAATTGCAAGAGAGGGATTCCGCACAGAGAGGAACAGCAGCAACAAGGACACACCCTGTCCGTTGATGTCGGCGCCCTTCTCAATCAAGAGAAGCGCGCACTCCTCGCGACCACGCGCGGCTGCTCGCACGAGAGGGGGGTCGCCGCACTTGTCTGCAACGGTAAAGCAACGCGTGTCACACACGGCCTTCGAGACGAGTACGTAGCTCAATGAGGAAAACGTCCAATATGCAGCCAACCAATTTCGCCTCTCCTCCCCACGCATGCCTGCGAACACCCACCACGCGCGTTGATGTCCACTTTCAGCGTCTCGATGACGAACTTGAGAGCGCGGACGTCCCCTTCCCCCGCGGCGCGCCACACGTCGTTCAGCTCGAGAAACGCGGCGACGTCCGGGTCGCCCCTCCCAATCTCATCACTGGCGAGGACGTCTTTCAGGTACTGCTCGAGGCCCTTGCGACGCAAGTCGACCACAGAGGCGGCCATCGAACCGAACATCTGCAGACAAGGGCTCGTGAGCGCACGGAAAAAAAGAAGCCAATGCAGTTAAGGTTGTGAACGGAAGGGTCTCCATTTGTTTTAGGGAAGAGTGAATGGGACACCAGAATCTCAATTGAACACTTGGCGGTGATGACACGAACACGGGACGCACCTGCTTCTTGGGCATTTGGGCCTTGAGCTTGCGCCCGTGCTTCTTAGTGAGCTGCGCATGCAACGAACCGCGCGTTAACATGGTTAGGGTTAGGGTTAGGGTGAATATCCGGGCACACGTTACAGGAGCTTGCGCCACTGGCTGTCTCCTCATAGCGTGCACAACTGCACATTACAAAGCGGCAACAAATAGCAGGCGCGTCTCTCATGCTCTCTTACTCGCCCACTCACCGTGCGATGGAGCAGGTCGAATTGGCGGTAGCGGCGGCTGACGATCCACTTGGCCACAGGACCGCGCACCTCGACGACGTATTCCTACGCACGCGGGACATCAGCGTGCACCCACGACATCACACGCCATGCAACACGATCCTCCCATCTCAAGCGCCTCCGTTCTTGCGTCCGTTCTGCGAGAACAACAACGCAAGGAGGAGCGGCAACCCACCGTGTGTTCGCGCTCTTCCGAAGACTTCACGGCCTGTGCAGCGACGATGGACACCTCGAACATCTGTTCGCCCGCACCGGCCGCAGCAGCCACAGACGCAGCAGCCACCGGCTCCCCGGCGGCAGGCGCAGGGCTCGGAGGGGCCTTGGAAGCGGCATCCGGGGTGGTGGGCTCTGTCTCGCGATCCGAGTCCACTGCGTCGTCGGCGGGCGTCGCAACCTTTTGTGCATTGCGATGGAGTGAGTGAATGCATTTTTTGGGCAATGAGTTATGCACAGGGGTCGGCCGATGACTGAATCATAACTACGCGCGTCACACACACACGCTCAAAGACACGCGCACACACGCATGCAAAAACACACACGCACACTCCGACTCACCCCCTTGTGCTTGTCGACGATCGTCTTTGCCAGTGCCGCCCACACCGACTGGGCATTCTCGCTCTCCTTGAACATGGTCTTCTCAATTGAACCTGCCGCAAATCGCACGCCGTGAGTACCCATGCCCAACCACCGTGCCAGTTGAAACGCCCCACTGAACGCACGTGTCCGTTCAAAGCATGATCGAGTGCGTAGAGACAATAGTCTCTGATGCCTCGTCAGACAAGACGGCGGCCCACCTTTTGCGCCCGGAAGTCGGCCGGTGAACTCGCAGCGCGCGACACTGACGTACTTGCACGATGCCGCGCCGTCGGGCGCCACGGTGCACGTCTCCTCAACGACGAAGCAATCCGCCATCGGAACGCCCATCACCACGTTCTTCTGCGACATGGTCAGCTCCCTGCGAATGGACAACAGCGCCGCAAAGTCAGAGACGCGTGGCAGAACAGTTACGAGTCGATCGAAGATGGGCGCTGACAAATGCATCGAGTGCAAAGTAGTTTCCATGCGCACGCGATTGCCTCACCGCCCATCCGCAGACCACGAGTAGAACTGCGTCGCCTTGACGTGCGTCGAGCTCACCTTGCCTGTGACGGCATCACGCGCATTGCATTAGCGTCCATGCAGACGGGGCGCACACGTGCTCCTTGTATGCGCAAACGCAGACAATTTCTCTCGCAAGACAACGCCCCACCGAGCATCTTCTTCACAATGGCGGGTCCATTGAACGGCGTCTCAAAGTCGATCGTCCTTCGGAAGCCATCGCCAACGGTTTCCCACGGCGAAATCACAACCCCTGCAAAAAAGCGCACATCAGCAAGGTCCCGGGCAATACCACGCCGAGACATCATCGATGGTTGCGTACCCTCGTGTGCGAGCTTCTTGTGGTACGACTGCTCAAACGCCGTCTGCTCAAGAAACAGCTGGAAAAACGTCTGCACGGGTATGTCGAGCGAATCCTCGATCTTGGCCGTGAGCACCATTTCACACACCACCAAGCGCCCTCCGCCGGATGACTGGCCGGCAAGCTGGACTATGCAAAGTAATTGTACCCGCAAAACTCCTCAGTTATGGGCGTCCGAGACAGAAAGATTCAGAGAGTCTCGGAGCAAGTCGACCGCTGCCGAGTTTCAGCCACTCGCTGTGTGTTTACACTTTTCTGTTCCATACCACCCCGGATTGATTTCGCACCCGGATGCTTAAAGGTAACATGACCACGAAGTTACCATATGTAGTAAATATGGAAAAATATAGACATATTTGGCCAATAAGGTATCCATGGCAATATGCCCACTATGGCCGACCAATCAAAATGCGCCGTTCAAAATTGCGACGATGAGGAATGTGCTTTCCAAAGTGCCACACACACATGTCTCACTTTCTTTTTCGCGCTCGAGAACCCTCGAATTTCGCTTCGCTTACACGACGCGCACTTGCGCTCGAATCAGATCGCACGGTTTAGTGCTGTGGACGGTATTTTTTGTGAGCGGCTTGGTTAGCGTTTGGCAGTACTGGACGGTAGAATAAGGGCGAATCGTCGCCCTCTTCGAAAAAAATGGACGCGCTGGAGCGGACGAAGGTGACGTCCAAGGACGTCGAAGGTGGGTACAGGAATGCTTCAGCAGTGATGACGCTTTAATGTTACTGTGGACGATCGGGGATGTGACATCGAGCTAAACGAGTCGACCCGTGCGTAGACTGTCTGCTTTTAATGAGCGACCTCCTCGCGAAGTGCAAGTCGCGCGACGAAGCGGCCGTCATTCAGGAGGCTCCGAAGCTCATTGTCATTCTGTTTGAGCGCATTATGGGCGTGCGCTTGCCGGGTGAGTCGCCGTTTGCGACGACGTGTTTTGCGTTAACCAATGCTTTAACAATGTACTGCGATTTGTTTGTCACACTGTGTTACTCAGAGCTCCATGTACCAATTCCGAACACATTCTGCTATTGTTTTGTGGCACTTGCGGAGTCTGCTTGCCCTGCGTGGTCTGACTGTGCGGCTGTTACTCGCAGAGATCATTCGCGCTCCCAAGAGCTTCACGGAGAACGCGCACAATTGCCAGGCTGTCATCGACCGCATCTCAAACGAGGTCCTCCACGAGGACATGTCGCACATATCGGGAGAGAGCGTGGCGCTCGGCGACACAACGTCGATCATCGATCTCCTCGAAATTCTCAACCACATCATCAACGTCCGCATGGTGGAAAATCGCAAGCAGGCCGCGTCCGCTCGCCGCGCGTCCTCCACTTCCGACAGCTCTTACTCGTCGTCCTCGGAATCGGAAGCGGAATCGCCGTCGGACCGCGCGCGGTCGCCGCGCAAGGACCGTGACGCCGTCCGTCGCCGCATTCTCCGCTCTTCCAATGACTCGTCCTCTGGGTCGTCGCGCTCGACGTCCCCGTCGTCGTCTTCGGCATCTTCTGACAGGGAATCGCCGGACTTGCGCGCGCAGCGACACAGGAGGACCGAACGCCGCCCGCGCCGGTCGCGTTCACGTTCGCGGTCGCGCTCTCGTAGCGCCAGCGGCAGCGAGTCGTTCTCGGATTCGGACGTTGAGCGCCGAGAGCGCGAGGAACTCCGTCGCAACCTGCGGGCGTCGCGGGCCGTGCTGCTGCGCGAATTGGAGCGGAAGGCCGGACCGCAGGGCGTCTCGCACGAATCGCCAGCGAAGGGTTCGCCGCAGCGTGCCACGCGTCCGCCCGGGCGCGACATTGAGGAGGCCATGAGCGCGTTCCCTTACCTCAACGTGTCCGACGACACTGTGCGGAGGATTGTCAAGCGCCACGCGCACGAAGTGCTCGATTCGCTCCGCCAGGAGAAGGCGAAGAAGTCGCGGAAGGAAGGCGAGGTGTGTGGGGCGTGTGTGGTGTAACAGTAGTAACGTTCGATGAATGAACAAGGGCCAGTCATCTGCGCAATGTCGAAACGAGAGACACGTGCGTCTTATACTCCGTTTGCGTTCTCTACAGCTCGAGGCCGCCAAGCACCGCCAGGATGCCCTCGTTGCGTCGATGCGTAAGGAGGTCGAGGCGACTCGGCGCAAGCACGAGAAGGCGCTGTTGGACAAGGAGAAGCGGTCGGTGAAGAGCGCCGAGAAGGAGGAGCGGCAAAAGTCGGCGCGGCTGCGAAAGTACGCCGAGGATTACGTCCTCGAACACCGGTCGCGCATGGGGGCGAAGGCGACGAAGGAGGAGTTGGTGGGTGGAGTGCATGCGTCGCGAACTCAGAATTTTTTGACAGTTCTAAACGGTGCGTGTTTTTTGGGGGATTGTGTGAGATGTTGGTCAACTGCGTGCGTGAGGAACGGCGCCTCACGATGGACTGAATTGCTCCGACGCGACAGATCTTCAAGCGTCTGCTGGAGGACCTCCTGGACGTGCAGAAGCATCGCATCCGGGAGGTGCGGCAAGAGGCGCGCGAGAAGAAGGACAAGTACGAGAAGGAGAAGCGCGAAGCCATCGAGGCGCTCGAGAAGTTGTGGGTGTCACGTGACGCACCTCAACTGTTGCCTGCCCAGTGGTTTGCCCGTCGTTGCAATGTGCAGCAATAGTTTCGTGACTTTCGCCTTTGCGCTCCTACTGTCCTTCGTAACACCTCCCTGCCTCCCCCCTCTCGCACAGCTATCGCGACCAACACGCCATTCTGTCGGAAATTCTTAGCGAGGAACGGCGTGAGCTGGATGTGCAGGATAAGGCCAAATCAGAGGTTCGTGTCGGTGTGTGTGTGTGTGTCGGCGTGCTGTGTTCACATGTTCAAGTGGGTTTGCATTCTTTTGGGCTCGGATGCTAATACGAGCTCACCACGTCCGCAGGCACTGCGCAAGATGAAGCGCGAGCTGAAGGAGCGCATGGAATCGGAGATTCGGCGACTCCAGGACAAGTTCTTCAACGCCGAGGATGCGGCGCACTTCCGACAGCGTGACGCGGACCGCGTGCGGCACAGCGTGTTCCCGCAGCACTTCCCCAAGTACTAATGCGGGGCTGTGGGCACTCGTCGTTGTCGTTTGCGTTGCGCGTCTCTTGCCTTTTGCGTCTGTCTCTTCGCATTTGCGTATTTGCGCGTAATTAACAATATGGCCGCTTGAACACTTGTTCAGTGCCGATGCACGTACAGCCGTCCGCAGAAAGCAGAGCTTGTGCGAGAGAAGGATGGCTTCCGGACTCAAGTGTGGAACGTTTAATATTTTGCGTTGTATATCCGCATGCCCTTGTCCGTGGCGCAGCGAGTGAAGCGCAGCAAGAGGCCGTCCATCGGCTGCTTGGCGTGCACAATGTCCCTGCCGTGCCGGTCGATGAATCAGCAACATTAGAATTACGAGCAGCGGGCGATACTAGTGAACCCATCACACTTCTGCGCTGGCGAAAATGGTATCCATACGCGACAAGGTACATCCGGACTGTAAGTACCTCATAATGAGTACCTTTGCGTACAACACGACATGAGGAGAGACAAATGCTCACTTGAGATACGGCGCAATGTCGTTGTGGTCCCACTTGGCGCGCACAGAGAATATCCGGTCAAAGCGCGCCTGAGGGTCCGTCGGAAGCGCGCGCGCGGGGAAGTGGAGAATCGTCGCCTGCTCGCCCTGACCGTCGGTGATGGCGACACCCTGCGCACACAGCAACACACTAAGCCCTCACACGCGTACATGGAAAAACTCGGGATGCGCGACACGTGAGCACACGGCAACACGGAGAGCCCTCACAGCGGAAGCCGCCGGTACAAGAGCGTCGCGACAAGTGAGCACAATACAGTGCATGTGAGCGATCTTCCCTCCCACAAACGAACATGGCTCAGCACGGTGTGCATTCCCTGAAGCTCAACGCAAGCAACTTTGCGCAACACCCGATCGGCCACGCGTTCGCAGTTACCTTCAAAAGTTCGAGCGTCGGGTTCGTCCCGTCCGGACACGCGTTCGTCCACATGTCCAGGAAATCGGCCAAGCGCCACCGCTGGGCGAGCGAAGCCAAATTCGAGGGTTAAAAGATAACGCTTTTAACAAATAATCAACAAGGCAAGACAGACCAGCGAGAAGCGGCCCTTCACATAGGCGCGTGTGTGGCGGTTGGTGAGAAGATGCGTGCCAGGTGCCTACCGGATGCAACTCGAACAGCTCCCCTGCGCGGAAACGGCACACCGCGTCCATCGACAGTGTGTAGACGTCGTCGTCGGATCGCATGGCCTCGTCTGCGCATGTGGGGGGGGG
>CALSCQ010000360.1:0-7500 GCA_943704525.1 Pigoraptor vietnamica
CACCCCCCTGGCGCACGCGGAGCTGTGCGTATGTGCAACCATGAAAAGTTGACTGTAGCATGTGCGTGCGTCTGTGAATCAGAGCGGTGCGTTTGTTTGGATTGAATATTCACATCTGCACATGATTATGGCCCACACAACAGGCCGATCTCGTGTGGGCCGTCGACAAGCTCAAGGACGAGCGGTTGAAGGACAACTTTCAGTCCGCCCGCAAGAACCGCATGGAGTGGTTCAAGGAGCACAAGTGGGTGCCCAACTACTCTCACACACACGTAACCCGGATAATACCTTTGTGGTTGTGTACAAAAGCAGATAGTGGACAGTGAATTTGCACAACTGCAGTACTCTCCGCACTGTGAGGGTTGGAGTCCGTTCTCACCCTTCCCCTGCAACCCCCCTCCCCCCCCAAAAAAAAAAAAAAAAAAATGCAGGTACCTCGACACGACCAACGACTTTGGGGGCACGCTCGAGAAGGAAGTCAGCAAGGAAGTCCTTAAGGGGGTGCGTAACGTTCTGCGTAACGTTACTCGAAGTGACGATGGTGCGCAACAATGGCTATTCTTTTTCGCTCCGTTGTCTGGTAGCCATCTCGGCCGATGAAGGGCTTGTGGTGCTGTCTTATGGTGCCGTTTCTCCTTATGCCATGCTAATCGCGTACTTTGTCTGTTCGTAACGAGTGTGTTGGTCTCTCTCGTGTTGTTCGTTGCGCATCGTTGCGTACTTGTCCCCACCACCCGCCCCGATTGCTGAACACGTGCGGGGGTGTGTGGCGGGTGTCCGTGTGGCGCAGGTCGAGATATTCAAGGACTGCGTGGACGAGGAGTTCCTTGCGACCCTCGCGGAGGGCATGGAGGTCATCGTGTACGAGCCAGGCGACCTCATTATCCGAAAGGGCGACGAAGGCAACGAAATGTTCTTCATCCAGTGAGTACTTCACGCGCATTAGCCGCTTTGAGATCCTTCTCTCGTCACTCTGGCGTGTACCTTTCCTTCCGCTACGCGTTCCCCTGTGCTTCTCGGCCCATCTCTCGTCACGCTGGCGTGACTTTCCGTCTACTCTCTTCTCTCTCGGATTGCACCAGTGTCGTCGACATGTTTGGTCGATGTACGTGTTTTAAACGCCCCCACCCGTTAGCACTTCTGTCTTCATAAGATGTGCCAGTGCGGAGGCTAATACCTGCCCGTTCCCCTCTTCCTACGCTTTCGCAGCCGCGGTACTGTCGTGGTGACGGGCAACAACGAGGACGAGGTGCTCGCGACGATGTCTTCCGGCTACTTTGGTGAAGTCGGCATCATCTACAGCGTCAAGAGAACGGCGAACGTCCGCGCAGTTACACACTGCCAGGTGGGCGTCGAAAGAAGTCGCGCTTTACTCGCCGTTCGAATGTGCTTTGCGTGTGTGTTTCTTTGTGTAAGGGTGCCCATGCGACTATGTGGCGGTGAAATTTGTATGACGGGCGTTCGTGTAACAACGCACTGCCGACGCGCGCAATGGTCTCAATTTCGTCCCCCTCGGGCGCAGCTCATGGTTCTCTTCCGGCACACGTTTGAGCACGTGGTGAGCCAGCACCCGCAAATATACAGCGTCATCGAAGCGACTGCGAGTGCGCGAATGACACGGCGAACGAACGAGGCAAAGTGGGTCATTCGCCGTTTTTGCGTGGCTGGAATAACAATGGTGTGCTGCGTGTGTCCGTGAACGTTTACATGACTGACGTATGGCCGTGAGTGTGCGAGATAGTTTGCATTACGGTGTGCCGGGCTCTCCGCGAACACTGATACTTAAGCACTATTGTCTTGACACTCGAATCTGGGTTTCAATCAATCGGCAAACTCTAACACATGTTAATGCGTGCAGGCGCCCCGGGCTTTCCCTCCGCATGTCAAGAGATATCGAAGCGAACGTGGCACTCGGCAAGGTCAAACCGCCGGAAGCCCCCGCCACGCCGGCGCCGGCCGCATACGACGGGGCCACGCCCTCTCTGCAGGCACCCGGCAGCAATACCTTGGGCGCCCCTGCACTCACGAGCCGCAAGAGTTCGTTCTTGCTCGGCATGTTCGAGAGCCTGCGTCCCGGTGCTCGGTCCAGTTCGAGAGCAGTCCTCAACGTCGGTGCGAATGGTGCGCCTCCTAGTCCCGGCTCAGTGCGGGTGGGCCTAGCGCCGAGCCCCAGTGCTCAGAGCAATGCGACGGGAACAGTTGCAGTGGCCGCCGAACCGCCAGGTGTTGTCGGCGGTGACGGCGAAGTGGTGTTGACAGTGACCGTCCCCAACAGTGCGACATAAAAACTCACTGTGCCGCACTTACGGTGGTTTATTAAGTCATTTAAAAAGTTCTGCGGCCGTAATGCATGACTTATATTTGTACGGCGAATAGTTCGGCTCGAAAATGTTGGTACATGCATAAGACGTTATCAGCGGGAGAAGACGGGGGAATGTCAGGGTTCCGGCATTGCCGGCATTCCTTACGGCCGGCACACGTCGAGATAAACTCCGTGGTACCCATTCGGCACTTCTTGCCCTCAATGGCGCAAAATTTCCCCATGACTAAGCACATTCAATCTTTCCCACGCAATAAAAACTCCGTGGTACCCGTTCGGCACTTCTATCTTTCCCACGCAAAAAGAACTCCGTCACACCCGTTCGGCATTTCTTGTGCCCGACGGTGCAAAAATTCTGTGGGCACGCGACATCAAGTGCATGTCGGGCGCTATTGTGGCTGATCCAATAACCCTGTGCGGGTGTGCAACCATACAGCATGTTACCTGTTGATTCAGTTGTATGCAACACGGCAACAAATGATTGCATCGCGTTTAACTCTTTTGTTGTGGAGAAAATAAATTTTTAAAACCATACACTTCGCATTCAGATTTCTGAATGTAATAATTCAAACGGAAAACGCAATAGGCCTAATATTTACAAATAATTCACCTTGCATCTCCCACGTACGTGGGCGCCCATTCCACATGACTGTTTTGGACATCAACTCTTGACGTCAGCAAGGTGACCGCGTCACTTTTCTTTCCACTTGCCCACGGTCGGCGATCATAGCCTCCATGTCGGGGGAATGTCACGAAATACCCACGTCGGCAGCTTGGCGTGACGAGGGAAACAGCGGCGCGGCTGACGGAGGTGGTTGCACGACCGCAGTGGGGCGTGGACGGATCACTGACACTGCATGTGGCGGTCATGTCGTCAACTTGATTGTTTTGCGTAGTAGGCTTTCAGGTTCCCGGCACTGACAGTGCCGCCGCAACTATGACCAGTGACTGTCCGTTTGAGCGCCCGACATTTATTGAGGACGACGACGTCCTCGCGAAGGGATACAGTTGCGCATGGCCCGTCAACGACGGTCCATTGGAAGACACGCAGCCTTGGACCGACGCCGAAGTCGAGAACTTCGTGGCCGGCCTGCTGAGCGCCGGCGCCGGAACAGCCGGCTACACGCAGGCCATGCCAGCTGTCGTCGCCGAGCCGTGCCGGCCGGCCGGGGCACCTCACTCCGTTCAAGTCAGACGCCTCTGTGAGAACGAGCCCTCGTCGCGCGTGTCTGCAAGGTGCACTTGCCGTCGCACGGACTACAGCGACTGCCTATCAGACGACGACCACGTCGACGGTGCGCAGAGCCACTGGCCAGCAGCCGCCGCACCACTCAGGCACGACGACACGAGCTCGGGGGTTGCGTTCTTGTATCAATGCCCGGCTCCAGTCGAAGTTATTGTGCGCGCTGGGAGTCAGAGCGCGCGTCCTCATTCAGCCTCCGCCATTGCGCCTCAACCATGTCTGCCTCAACTGTACGCGCCTCCGGTACTATCAGCGGGCAACAACGATTCGGATGACAACGTCGGTGCGCCGCCAATGAGCCTTCGCCGGCAGTCTTGCGAGTATGGGTACATGGCTACCGCCATAACGCTCTCGACGCCGACGCACGAGCCGCGCCTTACGCCGCCGTCAACCAGCTTCTCAGTCGACGATGCTTCCGAGGTCACGTGGCGACAGTGCGCTCGCCCGTCTGACTCGCCAACGGACACGACAAGCACGAGGCACAACTCGAGCATTCACGCGCGCACTCCCGCCGGCACGGCCGAGTCAGTGTTGAGTTGGCTGACGCAAGATGGAGAACACCGTCGGCCGCGACTGTTGCCAGGCGTGTCGGGCGCAAGTGCAGGCGTGCACATGTCTGCTTGTGCGACGGCAGAGGCTGCGACACAGTTTGGCCGGTGTCAGGGCTGGGCGACAGACTTCGTTTGCGATCAGTCGTACGCAGGAGACGCCGTCGTGGTGCCGGTCCTTGCCGTGCCCTCGCGTTGGTCGCCACACAGCGGAGACTCGATAGACTTTCGAACGAACTTTCTTCGCGATTCTCCTGCACGAATGAGCGGTGCGACAACAGCCGAGTCGGCGGCAGTTCGAAAGCGACCGCGTTCGGAATGCGCACTTCAGCCACCAATTGTCCACGCGAGCCGATCAAGCCGTATGCTGAGGGCCTCGAGCGACAGCGGCGTCTGCGACAACGCCGCCGGCTCACCTCAACAAAGGAAACTACGGCGCACTTCCGTCGAAACGGTACATGTGACACTTCAGCCGCGCGAGCGCGAGCGCGCCTCTTCAGGGGCCGCCGGCCTTGGCGCGACGGCTGACACGCGTCAGCATCGAAGTCGTGAAAGCGATGCAGCGCCGCCGCCGCCGGCGTTCACACGAACGATGGCGGGCGCTCTATACGCGGCCGGGTCCGTTCGGGCACTTCACAGCACCGCCCGCGGCCATGTCGTCGCGTCCTCAGCTGTCGGTGGAGCTCGCAGCGCGAACACAGGTGCGATGGGTGATGGCGGCGAACGGGCGCGAAGGCCGCTCTCGACTGATTTCGTATGCGCCATTGTAGACGAGGCAATGTCACGGCGAGTGAACCGACAGCAGCAGACGGAGATTGCGGAGCTCGTCAAGCGCAGCATTTACGGCGCGTTCTATGCGACAGAGCAACCGCTTCAGTAGCCGAGGCGCACGGCAGGGTCCAAGCGCCGACATGTTACCTACGAGAGGATCAGAAATTACTAAAATTAAGAAGCAGCGCTGCTTGAGACTAATAATATCCTTTTATTCACAAGCAGTCTCCTTATTAGGTATTTATGCTAAGCATTGAATGCTATGTATAGTTATGCAGTGCAAAAGGTGGCGACAAGACACAGTAGATTACCTTATTTGGTGTGAAACGCAGCACGTGGACACGCTCTTGCCGTTGTTTCCATGCTTTGCACTGCTTGGCGTGTGTGGCTGCTTGTGCCAACACCCACGCAGCTCACACAGACACAGAGTAGTGCTGAGACGCACACACACACACCCAGACACAGGCACGCAATGCACGCACGCACGCAACACGCGGACGCCCAAACGACGACTCACTCACCACCGGCCGTAGCCGGGCGCATCTCCAGCGTTCGGCGGCGCATTCGACATCCGCAAGCAACGCTGCTTGTGGAAATACTATATAGACACAACGCCGACGCTCCGTTGGGACCAAGTCGACGTCGTGCTCCCAAGACATTTGGCATCCTTCATCACAACGGCGACACTTTTAATCTCTTCCGATTGCGAAGGCAACTATGGCGTCTGCGCCACGCAAGTCCATTTCGGCCATGGAGGCCGGAATGTACGGCTCTACGGTTGAGCTGCGTCCTTCGGGCACGACTACGTACGGATCCCAACCGAAGTCCCCGGAGAAGAGCGAAAGCGACTCTTCCTTTTCGAAGCGCGCGACGACGGGCGTCGTGATCGGCCTTGTGCTCGTGGCCATCGCCGCGGGAATCGGCATCGGCATTGGAATTGGCGCGGCGGCGTTCAAGTCGTCGTCGAACCCGTCGTGGCCGTGGTCTTGGCCCTCCAAGGGCGTCGCGGATGCGCCTGTCCAGCCGCACAGCACCACACCGGAGGCGACGATCGTCCCTGCGTCGCGTGCGAGCACGACACCCGAGGGCACGATTGTGCCGGTGTCTCGTGCGAGTAACACACCGCTGGCAAGCATCGTGCCCGTCTCACGTGCCAGTACGACGCCGGAGGCATCGATAGTCCCTGTGTCACGTGCGAGCACCACGCCCGAAGCGACCATCGTCCCCGTCTCGCGTTCGCCCGCGGCGACGACTGGCGTTGCGGTTGCGGACGGAGTTCCGATTCTGCAGCCGTTCGGTCCGTCGGCGGCGTCGAACTTTGCCGTGCGTGGCCCGCACTCTCTCTCGCCTACGTCGCTTTGGGGCACCATCAAGGGCCCTTACCCGACGAACACGTGGTGGCAGAACCTCGTGCTCGGCGACGGCACGCTGACGATTGCGCCCCTCCCGTACCAGCTTCAGTCGCAGCCGAACGGCCTTGTCGTCTGCATGCCGCAGGCGTTCGTGGGGTCAACGGCTATCACCACGCAGTTCCTCCGCAACGCTGTTCTCGGCGCGTCCGAGGGTCTCTCCGCGCGCACGCTTCTCTCGTACGACGACCTCTCCGTGGCTGTCAAGTGGACGTCGGGCGGCGCGGGCTCGATGACCTCGTACATCGTTCGCGGTTCGCCCTACGTCACGGTCGAGTACGCGTCTCTCACGCCGTCGCTCTCGTCTCAGCATGCCGTCATGTCTGTGAACGGGGAGACGACGCCGGGGACGGTCTCTGGGTCGCGCTTTGTTCTTTCGCTCAACAACGGACAGCAGTGGATTGTGTATGCGAGCGCTCCGATTTCGTTCCAGTGGTCGGCGTCCGGACTCACGGCGACGGCGCAGCAGTCTGCCGTCACCATTCGCATCGCATGCGTGAGTGTCTCCTGTTACGTGGGAATCTGCGCCATACTCGCACACTTTATTCTATTCACACACCCCCTCACTCACACGTACATTACAGACATATACACACCTTGCGAGACTCCTAACCAATTTCTCTCTCTTCCACGCACAGGTCCCCTCGAGCGACCCCACGGCCATGTCGGCTCTCGATAGCCACCAGGACGTCTACGCGGTTTCCGGCGTCATCTCCGCCGTGGCTTCGGCCGACGGCTCGTCTACGGCCACGTTTTCGTTCGGAACAAAGTCGATGAGCGGCTCTGGCGACGCGTCGACGCTCCTTCTCACGGCGCTCCCTCATCACGTGGACGTGCTCGCCTCGGGCGGCATCGTCTCTGCTCTCTCGTACTCGACCATCCGCGGTGCCGCTGTCGGCGTCGTTGGCAATGTGTGGGCACTCAAGGAGTCGCTTACCTCGATCACGTGGACGGCACCGCGCGCTGTGCCGGATGACAAGAAGCAGGCCGTGCTCGACGCCCTCAGCGCGGACGTGGCGGGAATCGTCATGACGAAGACGGACACTTATTTTGGCGGGAAGGAGATGTCCAAGTACGCGCGCCTCGCACTCGTCGCGGACGAACTCGGGTCGACGTCCCTTGCGCAGACGGCGCGCCAGAAGGTGCAGGACCGCCTCGAGCAGTGGTTCACTGCAGCCATGCCCGACAACATCATGTGAGTACATGACG
>CALSCQ010000361.1:0-10697 GCA_943704525.1 Pigoraptor vietnamica
CTCTCACACACACACACACACTCTCTCTCTCTCTCTCTCTCTCTCTCTCTCTCTCTCTCTCTCTCTCTCTCTCTCTCTCTCTCTCTCTCACTCACTCACTCACACTCACACACCACACACACACACACACACACACAAACACTCACTCACTCACACTCACACACACACTCTCTCACACACACACTAGTGTGTGTGTCTGAATGATGAATATTACTGTGTGTTTGTTTTACGTTATTACTGTGTGTTTGGTTTACGTTGCGAAGCAGCCGCTCGCTTCGAACACGCATCCTTACAACCGTACGGCCACAAGCAAACCCAACGCACTCATGCCTTTCCTCCCCACAGGCCTTCTGGAACTCGCCGCAGGAGGTACCCAACCACCCCGTCGTTGCATGCCAGGCCGCACTCGAGCAGCAGCGAGTCATTTCCTCCCTCCGCGCGAAGTGGGGACGGATGATCGGGGACGACGTGTGCGTGTACATGGGCCTCCACGCGGGGAGTGCGCTGCACGGCAACATCGGCGCTCAGAACAGGCTCAAGTGGGGACTTATCGGTGACAACGTCAAGCTCGCGAGCCGGCTCAAGCGCATGGGGAAGGAGTACGAGGTGCCCATCGTCGTGTCGCACACCGTTCGCGACGCCGCGAGGGACCGCTTCCTCTTCCGCCCGCTTGACCGCGTGGCGGACGGAAAATCGGCGCCGATAGACCTCTACGAGCTGGTGTGTGCGGTGGGCGACGCGACGCCGAAGCAGCAGGCGTACTGCGCGGATTTCGAGCGCGTAGTCGAGTCGTTCCGACAACGGCGGTTTGAGGAGGCGAAGGCGCTTGCGATGACTTTCCTCGGCCGCAATTTGGGGGATGGCGCGGCCCGGATGTACCTGGAGCGATGCGACCTGTTTCTCGTAGTGCCCCCCTCGAAGGATTGGGACGGCTCGTGGGTGACCACGTCTGCGCGGCCTGTCGCCGGGCCGAGGCTGCTGAGTGCGCCGCGCGCGATTGAGACTGTGTGCATCGAGGACGAAGGGACCCTGTGACACGGCCTGTGTAAATAGCGCGACTGGAGGCTCGAATCCTGCTGACACACCCAACTGGATTCCCCGGTGACCGCGCGCTTATCAGTGTGTCGCACCCGCGGCACAAACGTCGCCGTTTGCGCTCGTCGCACGCACCGCGGGCACGTGCCCCACTCATGCACTCGGGTCAATGGGACGTTGAATGATGAATGGGCTGCGCCGCCACCACACGCCATCGACTCCACAACCGCGCGCGGCCGACGGTATAAACGCGCGCCTGACGACCCGTCAGGCGTCATCGCCTAGCACTTTACCTTGTGTATATATTGAATATGTAACCTGTAACCTGTAACCTATGTCCAACAGGCGACTTTATAACTCTTAACTAGAGAGGCAGTTGATTTGTTCCTCGTGTGTCGCAGCGATGAGTTTTGATCCCCCAGTGCTCACAGTGGGGTCTGCTTAATTGCTGCTCTCGCTGCCATGTTTCTCTCAACGTTTTCATTTTTTCTCCTTGAGGAGCAAGCCGAACGCAGCGTCGCAGCGCGACATACGCCACTGCCAGACTGTCCCAAGTGCAACTCGCCGGTCATTGTTCATGCCCTCTCAACCACCGAAGCCCAACACGGACCCCGCGACCACCTCCGCCGGCGCATCCACTCCAATGCGAATCGTAATTGTAGGGGGGCTCTGGGCCGCAGCGCCATTCTTCAGCGTCAGGGTGACCACGTTGCTCCCTGAGACGGCCGCTGTCGCGACGAGCGTCAGACGATGGAGGGGAGGGAGGAAGTCTGCTGCGCCTCCGAACGACGCGGCCGCCGCGCCGCCCAACGCGAGGCTCCCCGCAGGCGTATCCACGCCCCGCAGTCCCTCGATCTGGATGGTCGTGCCCGCAGGGAGCGCGGTGAAGGGGAAGAGCGTGAACGTCAGCGTGTTGTCCGCACCGGGCACCGCCGTTGACTCGGACACCGTCTTCGTTTGGAAGCCATTCACAAGGACAGGCGGCGTGAACGGCTGCGTCCTCGACGCCGACCACGCGACAAGCACAGTCGCGTTTGCGTTTGTTGCGCCGTTGACGACATCAACCGAGAAGGACGTCTCGGAGCACGACGGCAACGCTTGGGCAAGCGTGAGACGGAGAACGCCCGTCGTTTGCGTCCACGTGGCCGACGCAAACAGAGACGCGCTCGGTCCTCGCATGTGGGGGTTGGGATCCAGTTGCCCGGGTACCTGCTTCAGATCGAATGAGCGACCAGCGGGGATCGTCTCGCTCGGCCGCACCGTGAACGTGAGCGTGTTGCTCGCAGAGGGCAGCGGGTTCGACATGCGCACGTTGCGCACCGTAAAGCCCGCGGCGAACCCGAGGACGGGCGCCGTCGACGTGAACCGAATGGGGTCGCTGCCTCCGATGGTCAGCGTCGGCGTAACGGCCGTCTGCGTCGACGCGCCGTTGACAACAAGAAACGTAACATCGGTCGTCTGCAACGAACGGAGCGTTTTGCCGGCGGCGACCGTCAGCGTGAGCGTTCCCGACGACGTCACCCACGCGCCTACTCCGCCAAAAACGTCTGCGTTACTTCCGCCAAGCGCGAGCGTGGGATTGTCGCTCGTTTGCGTGCCCTTGAGTCCGTCGATGACGACGACAGTACCCGCCGCAAAATCGAAAACGGGGCGAATGGACACCGTGAGAGTGTTGGTTGCCGTAACGAAGTCCGTGGACGCGTGGATGACCGCGCGCGAGCCGGTGATATCGAAGGGCTCGTACAAGATCTTGCCCGTCATCGTCACCGCTGCGTTCGAATCGACGGCGATCATGGTCACAACGCCGGTGAGCGGCGAGGACCCAACGCCGAGGTCAAAGGAGAGAGAGATTGTTTCCGTCGAGAAGAGTTGCGTTGCGAGCTTGAAAGTAAGCGTCCCGTCCGCCTTGGACCACGCGCCCGCCCCTCCGAACAGCCGCACGGCGTCCGCACCGTACACGGGAAGTGCTGCGTTCGATGTCGTGTTGGAGTCGAGTCCGCTCACAACGATCGTCTGCCCCGGATAGAGCCCACGATTCGACTTGAACACAATCGTGATCGCCTTGGCAAAAGCGGGCGCCGCGCGGGTTCCCTGCAGGGCGATCGCAGTTGCGAAGCCGCCGTCGCCGCGGAACGTCGCACGGCCGCCCATCTTTGAAACGAGCGTGCCCGCATTGAGCCTGAATTGGACAGAGATCGCCACCGTGCGCGCCGAATTCGGATTGAGCAACTCGACGTAGAACGACGCTGTCTTCGTGGCTGGCCACGGGTTGGCCAACGTGAGGACGACCTGTCCCGTAGACTGCGTCCACGTCGCGGTTGGCAAAAAGAGAGATGCGTCTGCGCCGCTGACAGGGAGCGCGGCCGTCGACGGTGTCGGTATACTGAGGAGGCCCTTGATGGTCAGCATCGATCCCGCCGTAATGTCAGCGACAGGGAGCATCGTGAACGTCAGGCGGTTGAGGAGTCCGGGCGTGTTGCTGCTTTCCACCATGTCGAAGACGGAAAATCCGTCCGGCGACGTCATGTTAAACGCCCCAGTGAACGCCGTGGAAATGGTCTGCGAGTTGATAAAGACCTGAACCCCGGAGGCGCCGGACCGAGGGGTAGTGTCCGCCGTCGCGCGGTTCTGCAGCGAGACGCAAAAGTCAAAGTACTCGCCGCCGGGGAGGGTGAAGCCGCTCTGCACCGTCATCGCAAGAATGCCTGTCGACTGCGTCCACGTCGCGCTGCCACCGAACGCCACGACCGCCGGGCTGCCTGTTATGGGCAGCGCAGCATTGTCCGCCGTCTGCGTCCCGGTGAGCCCCTCGATCTTGAGCATGGTTCCGGGGGGGAAATCCCCGAGCGGCCTCATCTGAAAGCACAGCTGGTTCTGCGCACTCGGAGTCTCTGTCGTTTCGTGGTACGCCAAGTCGCCGAAACCAGTCTGCGGCGAGAACATCGGCGCAGTCGAGCTAACAAAGCTGTTGCCGGCGACCGAAATCGCCGGGAAAATGGCCTTCAATTTCGCAGTAGTACCCGGCAGGACAAGAGTGAACGTGAACGACGTGGCGCCAGTTATAGCCGCAGTCGTCGTGAGCGTCAGCGTACCCGTGCTCTTGACCCATTTGGCCGTGCTCGCAAACGCGGTCGAGCCCGAAATCGCCAGCGACGTCGTGTCGGACGTCTGCGATCCTGTGAAGTTGGACACGGACGACCGTCTGGCCAGTCGATAGCGGTGCATTTGGCGTGATCGTCAGTGTCAGCGAGTCAGGGCTCCCAGGCAGATTGGAGCTTTCCGACACCGACACCGCCTTGATGAAAAGCGCGGGGACGAAGAGGACCGCACCGGACATCGCCTCCGTCGGCAGCGTCCCAATGCGCACCGTGGGGGTCGCAGGGCTGAAGTTCGTGAGGACGGGAGGCAGCGGCGCCTTGACGATTGTGTCCGCGGTGGACGGCATTGTCTGCCCAGGGGCAACGACAAGGACGAGCGTGCCAGACGACTGCGTCCACGACACAGCCACCGATCCGAAAACGGCCAGCGCGCCGTCGATGGAGAGCGCCTTCGAGTCGCTCTGTGTGCTCTGCGTGAGGCCCGTAACCGTGATCACCGTCCCCGCGGGCAGCGGAGCGACAGGGCGCAGCGTAATCGACACAAACGCAGTCGATGAGATGTCGAACGGAATGGCGCGCCCAACACTGCGCACGGTGAAACCGCCGTCCGCGCCCAGCACGGCCGCCCCTGCCACGAGCGTCGCACCGCCGTCGATGCTCGCCTGCGGAGTCACACGGCCCGTTGCCGCCGCCCCGTTGCCGAGCACCACGCTCACCGTTGTCAGCGATCCCGTCACCACCTTCTTGCCGGCCGCGACAGTCAACGTCAGCACGCCGGACGCCTGCACCCAACCAGCCATGGATCCAAAGAGAGCGGCGCTTGCTCCAGTGACGGCGAGCGCGGCGCTGTCCGCAGTGGTCGTGCCCGTGAGGTTCGTGATGAGGACCTTATCGCCGGGCGCGAGCTCGACCGAGGGCTCTAGCTTGAACGAGACCGTGTTGGCTGCGCTCGGCGTTTTGTCCGACTCTGCGACGATGAAGCGCGAGAGGACGCACGCGGACGACGCCGTGATGCTGATCGTGTCGGAGCACACCGGGTCGCCCTCGACGTTCGCTGTAAGGAGAAGGTCGTCGGTAGGCGCTGTGCGGCAGCGCACGTAGAAGTTGGCGGCCGTTCCCTTCGCCGCAAAGAACGCAGACGACGCCTGGAGTGCGTTGGTGCACGCAATGTCGGAGAAGAAGTCGCATTCCGCCACCGACGGCGTGACCGAGACGCCCCACGCGTACGAAAGCGCCTTGCTGGTCGTGAGCTGGACTGCGGAGCACTGGTACTGCGTGATGGATGCCGGCGTGCTGAAGCGGACGGATTGGATCGGGTAGATGTACGGCGATGGCGCATAGGGCGAGTCGGTGTTGAGAGCTGCGCGGAAATGATAGGGTATGTGAGTGCCTTCAGTTCACGCCATTCAAGGACAGTATGGCCTTTGCGCGGAATAGATAGGGTATGTGAGGGCCTTCGCGCTATTCAAGGAGTATGGCCTTCGGCGTTATAAATCTCCTGCAGGACACACAGTGCACGTCTCCCCTCTTCTAATGTTTCACCGGCTGCGCGCCGGCGCATGCGCACGCCACATTCTCGCACACGCGCCGACGCACCAGTACCACCGCTTGCGTTGAACATGAGCCGCGCAGAGGCCGTCGCAGCCCTGCAGCGAAGATAGAGCGTCGGAAGAGGACCCGTGATCGACGTGGCTGCGTTGCGTTATAATTAACAGCAAGAGGCGGTTGGTGTCATGTAGCTCGACGCCATTCAGTCAGTTATGGATTGGTAGCACTGACTGGACACACTCATGTGGTGCATTCAGTTGTCACGCAGTCGGTGTCACACATGACACGCACGGCATACATGACACGCCACTTTCTCACGTGCAAATGCAGTTACGGCAAAAGGCATTTAGGCCCTTCAGTTTGGCTAACCACCCACCCGGCGCGCCCGTGCATCCGCTTGTCGTGTACACTTCACAGCCCGAATTGCCCTTGTCGATCCACCTGAACGTCACCGTCTCGCCAGCAGCAACAGCGCGATCGAACGTCCACGTGACCGGCGTGCATTTGCCATCCATGACCACAATCGGCGCGTCGCTCGAAACGCGGCTCGAAGTCCTCGCCGCCACGCACTGCTTCTTGAGCCGGATAGTCAGCGTCTTTGTGACCTCCGCCGAATTCGCCAGCATCGCCTTCACCGTGACCGTGCACTTGTTGCTGTTTGCGACCGGGTCGATCGCGACGACAGCAGTGACGCCGAGCTTGTTGTCGACAATGCTGAACGAGTTCGCGGGGGTCGACGACTGCAGCGTCACCGTCGCTGGTATGCTGTTGTCCCCATCGTCCGTGACGAGGAACGACCCAAGCACGTTCCCGACGGCGCCGAAAGCGGACGACGAAACGGTGGAACCAGGAAACAGCTTGATGTCATACTGAGGGGCCGGCGGCGCATCGCACGCGAGCGTAGTCAACGATACCGGCGTGTAGGCGACCTCGTTTCCCTCCATGTCCTTGGCGATGGCGTTCACAACGAGCGTGACGTTGGCAGCGAGTGACGGAATGTTGGCAACCAGGCCGTCCGGACTGTCGTGCGCATATCTGTCTTGGGCGAGGACGCCGTTTGCGCGCGCGCTGTCGGGCGTCGATAGATCGGCACCGTCGGCAGCCACGTACACGGCATACTTGAAGGTGTCGGGGTCGTCCGCGCCCGTCGCCGGGTCCCACGCCACGACCGCCGTCGTGAGGTTCACACCGGTGACCGTGATAAGGCCGTTGTTGCCCGCATCGAATGGAGCTGCAGCGCCGGTCAATTGCGTAAGTTGATGAGTGGGATGTAAGAAATCAACTGCCACCGCCGGTAGTGGTGCCGCGAAACGAAAGCTCGACGTACTCACGTGCGCAGATCCAGTTGGCGATGGGAATTAACGACAGGAGGTTGTCGTGCGACTCGAACAGGCCGTCGACCGTAAGAACGTAAAAGTAGCCATCCGGCATGCCCGCGATGGGCACGGTGGTCGGGTCGTTCACGGTCACTTCGGCGAGGTTGCGGGGGAAGGAGAGAATGGGGAGCCACATTTCGGCAACCGGGGCCGAGTAGGCTTGGTTGGGGGGCGTCGACGTGTACGCGCAGTTGAAAGGGCCATCGCACGTCACCGACTTGTAATCGCCCATAATCATGAGCGAGGTGCCCTTCGGTATGCACGCAGAGACGTCAAGAGGGGTCTCTGCGTCAACGCCACTCACGGCGAACGCTGCGAGGCACGCGAACACGAGTGCGACCGCCCACTTGCATTGCCGCGGCGGTCGGCGGTCCAGACGCCGGCGGGGCAACATGATGGGAGTCCGGTGCGAAGCGCGGACGGAGGACCCCGCCTCACTCCCGCACACAATTTGAGCATAGTGGTGCCACGAGGCACTCCGGCAACGGTTCGGATTTGCTGCAGAGAGACCGGAACTGAAAATCGGTTTGCTCTCATCAGCATAATCGGGACGGGCGGGTAACGGGCGGGTCAAGAATGAGCCGTGCACTGGCAGTGACATGCCGTCACAGAAATTGAGTGCCGAGTTGCATACATTACCCTGTCTGTCTCTTCTTGGAGTGCGTTGCGAAGAGCACGAAAGCGACTGCAAGCCTATTTCCGTACTCAATGGCACCCTTAAAATGGTAGTGGGTGGGGCCGCCGCCAATTGGCAGTGATGACGTCGGCGGGACGTCAGTCTGGACTCGGTCAAATCAATGTCGGGTGGACCCTTACTGTCAGTCCACCCGTCCGGGGTGCCACACTGTGGTCTATGGGATCGTGCTGTGACGTTTCGACGTGCTCCCGAGCCGACAGACACCTGATGTCAAGCATGAGTGCGTCTCACCGCCGGCGACGGCAATGGGATCTCGTCAATCTACTAACGGGCCGCCACAGAGTCCGCAGAGAGGCTGAGTCACTGGCTGCGCAACAGCAATTGCACGTCGTCAAGCACCATCCTGGACGTATTTACATTCAACTGCTGACTAATTGAGCGCCTCGAAACACCACACGCACACGCCCACATTGGCACACGCCGGCCGGCCTTACTTCGCAAATTTCGAAGATATGGAGAAGCGGGCGTCGGCGCGGGCCACGACGACCTTGACAGTCTGGACAGCGCTCTCGACGGCATTGTCAATGTTCCGCAGCGTCCCGTCGATCATTCGCGCGTATTCCTCCCACTCTGTTCGCGACTCGCGGAGGGACACCTGTGCGGTTCACTTGGAGTGAGCGGTGGCGCGCACATACGCAGCGAGGGACGACAGCGCCGGCATAAATGCGAAAAGAGAGTTTGTGTGTCTGCGTATGGGTTGTGCGGTACGCGCACGGAGTATGGACGACAAGCAGAGGTAACAAATTGATAATACGAGCCACTGCAACACACAACGCACCTCGTCGATCGTGATCGGCGGCACGTAATCCTCCGCGCCCTGCGCCACGAGCGACTCGTACTCTGGCCACTCGGCGTCGCTCGCGCGCGCACCCGCCGCACCGCGCGTGATGCCGAGGTCTTTAAGCGCGCACATCGTGCACCTCACAAACGCTTGCAGAAAGATGCCGATAGTGGCAAAGCAGAGCCACCCAAACAGCCACACGTGCCACCACAGCAAATCGCCCCCGCCCTTCTCGCCAAAGTCCATCCCCGCGTGCGTCCCATTCACGTGCGTCGGACCGCTGAAGAAGTTGCGCACTATCACCGGGTCGCTGCCGTTGCACCATGGCCCGATGACGTACGCCAGGCCGGCGAGGAGCACGTGCACGATGCCCGCCCACGTGACCACCCGCATCATGAGCACGGACACGGCGCCGCTCGTCTTGGGTGGAGGGCGCTGTCGGCGGAGGAGGTTGTACTTGTCGATCTGCCGGACAGGTAGGCGGCGTCAACTATGTGAGTCTGTGTGTGTGTGTGTGTGTGTGTGTGTGTGTGTGTGTGTGTGTGTGTGTGTGTGTGTGTGTGTGTGTGTGTGTGTGTGTGTGTGTGTGTGTGTGTGTGTGTGTGTGTGTGTGTGTCGGTGTGGCGTGCTTGTATGTGAAGTGCAAAGTCGGCCGCGCAACCCACCGCGTATTGAAGCACAATCCCAACGCCCGCAACGAGTGGCAAGAGGGGCATTTGCGACGCATAAAACATCGATGTGAACACGGCGACAACCGATGTCACGTGGCGCGACGGGATGTCGGGCTCCGGAGGCCGCATGCGCTCGTTCAGTTGCTCTTGGGTGACGCTCGAAACGCTGTCGCGCAACCCAATGACGCAATGAGAATGTGCGTGTGCGTGCGTGTGTGTGTGTGCGTGCGTGTGCGGTGCGCGTGTGGCGTGTAGCGTGTGTGTGTGTGTGTGTGTGTGTGTGTGGGCGTGTGTGAGTGTTTGGAGTTGTGCCGTTCCGCATGCGACAATAAAATGTCCACGCGCGTTCGCTGATACTTACGCTGCAAACGCCCTTCGCGCAAGCGTGACTGGGCGGACGATCTGAATCGCAATCATCACCCCAACCCCAGTAATGATCGACCAGAACACGTGGCCGAGGGCACCTTGCGCAGAGTACCTGCACTCTCGTGCATGCGTGTGCGTGTGCGTACGTACGTGTGTTTTTTGGGCGAGTGAGAGAAGAAGGTGAGTTGCGAGTGAGCGATGTAGTTAACGCCTTCACTAGTCGCAGCTTAGCCGCACAAGCAGCTCTCCCACGCACCAAAAGGACGTCCCGAACGCCGCGGGTGCCTTGTGAACGTCGTAGTTGGACGACATGAGCGCAAGGATGAGGTACGCAGTGAACACCGAGTACGACGTGTTCGTCATGGAGCACGTGAGCAGCTTCATCGCAGCCGCGGTCTGCGCAACAGAGGCTATCAATTGGCGTCGACGGGACGAACAACGCACAGGCGCGCACATGACGGAAGTGGGAATAACGAGAGGCATGAGCGCCAAAGATTTCGCAGACACGAAGTTAAAACAGTAAATTCCAGTAGCGGTCCAATCTTTTCGCTCTACCTCCATGTTCCGCTCACCTGTAGCGACGAGTGCGTGTGATGGCACTCCCACGCGCACAGAGCGCGGACGATCGTGGAGAGAATGAAATTGACGAGAATGACCACAAAGCCAATGGCCACTGCGAATTCAAGGATAGTTAGATAGGCAATCGTGTCGTGTGTGCGTGTGTGTGTGTGCGTGTGTGTGTGCGTGCGTGTGTGCGTGTGTGCGTGTGTGTGCGTGTGTGTGTGCGTGTGTGTGTGCGTGTGTGCGTGTGTGTGCGTGCGTGTGTGCGTGTGTGTGTGTGCGTGTGTGTGTGCGTGCGTGTGTGCGTGTGTGTGTGCGTGTGTGTGTGCGTGCGTGTGTGCGTGTGTGTGTGTGCGTGTGTGTGTGTGTGTGTGTGTGTGTGTGCGTGCGTGCGTGTGTGTGTGCGTGCGTGTGTGCGTGTGTGTGTGTGCGTGTGTGTGTGTGTGTGTGTGTGTGCGTGCGTGCGTGTGTGTGTGCGTGCGTGTGTGCGTGTGTGTGCGTGCGTGCGTGTGTGTGTGTGTGTGTGTGTGTGTGTGTGTGTGTGTGTGTGTGTGTGCACGCGCG
>CALSCQ010000364.1:0-16882 GCA_943704525.1 Pigoraptor vietnamica
CCTCCCTCCCTCCCTCTCCCTCTCCCTCCCTCTCCAGCGTTCGATGAGCTGCTGGACGGCGTCGAGGATGCCCGCCTGGACACCCCGGATGCCGCTGCGCTGCTCGGTCGCTTCCTCGCGCGCGCAGTGGCCGACGACTGCCTCCCGCCGTCGTACATTGCGTCTCGCATAGCCACTGCGCCGGGTTCCCTCAGCGCGATTGCGGCGGAGGCCCTCCGCAGCGCCGAAGTCATGCTCAACATGACCCACGGTCTTGTCAGGTGCGCTGGGACCCCCGCGTGCGCATAACCCTCATCTCAATGCCCCCCTGTACACGTATCTCCCTCTCCGCACTCCCTCATTCCACCTCACGTGCTCTGCCGTTAAGTTTGGGTTTGGCGCATGGGTATACCACTCGACAGCTTGGAACGGTCTTCCTGCCGTGCTCACGTGACCCGGTCGCAGGCTGGACTCGATCTGGGGCGCGGGCGGCGGCCGTCGTCCCGTGCGCCAGCTGAAAAAGCGCATCATTCTGCTCATCAAGGAGTTTGTCAACGCCGCCGACCTCGCCGAGGCCGAGCGCTGCATCCGGGAGCTCGAGGTGCCCCACTTCCACCACGAGGTCGCGTACGAGGCGTTCTACATTGCCCTCGAGAGCGGCAAGGACGAGACGTTCCAGGCGATTGCGCGCCTGCTCCGCGCGCTTGCCGACAGCGTCCTCGTCACGCCGGAGCAGATGCGTATGGGGTTTGACCGCGTCGTCGCCGAGATTGACGACATTTCGCTCGACGTGCCCAACGCCCACAAGCTGCTGACGGGCTTCGCCAAGATGTCTGTCGACGCTGGCATTCTGCCGCCGCAGGTGCTCAGCACGCTCCCGCAGCGCGGACGCAAGCGCTTCGTCAGCGAGGGCGACGGCGGTCGTATCAAGGAGTGAGCGGCGAATGGGCGGCTCTGCCGGCGCGTGTACATAGCAGTGCCAGACGGGGATGGGTGCCATCTCCTTGCGACCGGCGGAGCATTTGCGCGTCGCTTAGCAGATAGAAGAGACTGTGTCTTGTGTCTTGTGTGTGTGTGTGTGTGTGTTTGTGTGTATGTGTGTGTGGTGTGTGTGTGTGTGTGTGTGTTTTGTGTATGTGAATGTGTTTGCTGAAAGTTGGTGTTCGTGAGCGTTCGCATTCCCTTGCAAAGTGCTGCGTCGCCGCGCAGTGTTTCCTTGATCAATAGAGCGCGACCAGCACACTGAAAGTTCTCACAGCGCGACTCAACCGTTTATATGTAGCCAACAGTGTGTGTTCAAGTGTGAACGGGTCCACATGTCAGACGGGACTCTCGCCAATGTTTTCCGATGGGCCCGAGAGAACAACGTACGCCGAGTCACCGCTTGCACCCGCCTGCTATTTGTGAGGGGTCGTTGAGTGGCATGGAGGTAACGAGAGAGCTCAACCATCAATAGACACATGCGAGTGAGACGAGACGAGAGGCGCGGGCACTCACACACACACACAATGTTCCTTGTCACTTGTGGTCTGCCCCATTCCTAAGAGCACTCACCCCCACCGACGCACGCTCCGCTACGGAATTGTCATACAGATTCTGCATCGAAGACGAACTGCGGAAGACCGAGAGGACCTGCCCGCCGCCCGTGTCGTCGTCGGGCGGCCGGCTGCTGGGACCGCCGCTGTCATAAATGGTGTGCTTGCTTGCGCCTCCTTTGTCGTCGTGTCGGCGCACGTATGCGCCTTCTTTGGACATCGGCACATCGGATGTCCCCAGCGCCAGGCGCAGCATCGAGGCGTCCACCGCGTCGATTGACCCACCCGACTCGCACTCGCGGAGGAGCTGCGTGAGCGTGGACGCGAGTGCCGTAAACGTCGGACGCTGCGCGGGGTTCGATGCCCAGCACGCCATCATGACGTCGAAGAGGACGTGCGGGCAGTTGCGCGGAGGATGCATGCGGCCGCCAGTCTCCAGGAACTCGAGCACTTCGTTGTTGGGAAGCTGCGTGTAGGGAATCTGCGGCAACGGAGATCAGAAAAGGGCGCGAATGCGAGTAGCAAGAGCGCGTGCGTTGCATGCCTCTCACGGCGTGACACCCACCTGGCCAAAGCTCCAAATTTCCCATAGAACAACGCCAAAGCTCCACACGTCTGTTACAACGGATGGCATGAAAGGGGACTGGGTCAGTTCTGGCATCAACACCGCCTCAACCCTCGACAAGCGACGCACCCGTCTTTTCTGTGAACGTCCTGTGCGTGAGGGCCTCGGGAGCCATCCATTTGACTGGCACAGCGCCCCCTGCGCAAGTGCAAGCGCGCCGTGAGCGTGTGCATGCGCGTGTGTGCGAATGTGTATGCCAGTGTAAGTGAGAGTGTGAATGTGTGTGTGTGTGTGTGTGTGTGTGTGTGTGTGTGTGTGTGTGTGTATTTTGTGTGTGTGTGTGCAGGCGTGCGTGTACGTGCGTGCGATCGCATTTGGTGAGAGACATATGCCCACCCTTCTTGTTGCGGTAGTAGTCCTTGCCTTCGCCGAGGACTCGCGACAGTCCGAAGTCCGCCACCTGCGATTCACACGAATCACACGTAAGATATGCGCCAACGGTTCCAATTATAAGAGCTCTCTCTCTCTCTGTGAGTGAGTGAGTGAGTGAGTGAGTGAGTGAGTGAGTGTGAGTGTGTGTGTGTGTGTGTGCGCGCGTGTGTGCGTGTGTGCGTATGTGACTGCACGCGTGCACACCTTTGCGACGGTTTCCCCGGAGGCCGTCTGAGCCACCATCACGTTGCGTGACGCGAGATCCTGCACAATGAATGAAAGTCTCAGTCCCCTTCTGGCGTAACAGAGGAGGCAATATTTCGAGAGGGTGCATGCGACGTTTGCTCCGCATTCGCAGTCCGGACTGACCTTGTGTACAATGCGGCGCTTAGCCAGGAAGGCCATTCCATCGGCGATGTCTGCGCGGAATGAATGGAGGGCCGTTCTCAGCCGCACACCTTACTTTCTTACAAATCCATTCTCTGCAGAGCACATTGTTGCGGCACCAGACACACACGCAAGTACGCACCTCTGGCGAACCCCGTGAATATCAAGTCGTACTTCGCCGCGCGTCCCGCAGCGCGCTGGCGGTCGAGACGGAGGAGAAAGTGACGCAAACTGCCGTGCGCGGCGTACTCAAGGAGAATGCTGTAACGCGAGGAACACGGGTTTGTGTGCGCGTGTGTGTAAAAAGGGGGGGAGGGGGGAGGGAGTGAGCAGGGCGAGTGAATGAGAAGGGAATATGCGCACGATCGTTCAGCAGCGCCATTGGGGCGAACCCTCACAGCACGCTCGACACGTGACCGGCACCCACAGCATGGGCTCCACACTCGATATTCCCACGAGAACCACGA
The DNA here is from genome assembly GCA_943704525.1 of Pigoraptor vietnamica. NCBI lineage: Eukaryota > Filasterea > Ministeriida > Capsasporidae > Pigoraptor > Pigoraptor vietnamica. The sequence goes on from CALSCQ010000364.1 coordinate 3,366, forward strand.
TGTTCGGGTGCTGCAGTCCAAGCATTGTCTGCGGGGCGAAATTGCGTGTCAGTGGCGTCACAATTGCGGTGCGTCTGTCCCTGGCACTCTCCCCTGTTAACCTCCCAAACACACACACACACACAGACACACACACACACACACACACACACACACACACACACACACACACACACACACACACACACACACACACACAAGTGCGAGCGACGGCGATCAACAAACCATGCGGTGCCATATTGTGCGACGCAGCCCACACACCTCGGCCTCAGACATAAATTCGATGCGCTGCTCCAGGGACGCGCTCGACTTGAGCGTCTTTGCGGCGCACACGCGAATGCGATTGGCGTCCATCACCTGCAGTGCACAAAGGACATCGGGTATGGGACTGACTGCGACACACCTCAATCCACAAACGCATGCATGCACGCACAAGTAGAGACAAATAAAAGCAGCGACGGGTTGAAAAGGCACGGGGTTTGCAGGATGACCGTGCGCGCATGAGCATCCAAGAAGCACTGGCGTCGCATGCACCCCGCACGCAGCGCATCTGACACTACGGGTGAAGGGCAACTCTTCCGCGCGGGATGGCCTGCAAGAGCGCCGCCGCCACCCACCTGCGCCCGGTACACGACGCCAAAGTTGCCCTCGCCAATTTGATCCTGCAGCTCAATCGTCTCGCGCGGTATCTCGAGCGCAAGGACGCCCGCCATGTTCTTCTGCGCGTGCTCCTCAAAGTCCCGCACCTGTTTCACAAGCCACTGCCGGCGGCTCCTCTGCGCCCACGCGTAGGCGGCCACGCAGACGCCGACGCACACGACAACAATGGGGACGGTCACGCCCACGACAAGCCCAGTGTTCGAACTGGACGACGACGACTGGGGACTGCCGAGCGGCGCTGTGCACGTGGACATCCCTGTTCCGTCCGGAGTGAGTGCGTATCCAGGCGGACACGCGGCGACGTCTGCGCTGAGCGCGAGTCCGCGGAATATGGGGAACGAGTCGCTGTAGAGGGCGTTTGCGGACACGAAGCGGAGCAAACACCGTGCGGGAAGCGACGATGCCGACAAGCGCAGGTGATCGTACGCAACGCGCGAGTCGAGAAGAAACGTGCGCGTGAGATCGCCGACGAGCACGCACCCTCCGCTGCCATTGACGGCGAGGCGAATGGCGAGCGGCTGCGACGGGGGCGCGAATGCCGTGCGGTTGTACGCGTCTAAGATGTCGATCGCAAAGGTCGGCAGTGCGTCGCCCGGCGCCACTGTTGGCAGCGCGACAGTCGCATCCAGAAGCGCGCTGGCGGTCGGCGCGGACGAGTTTGCGCCGAGAGGGACGTATGCAAGACGCACGGGTGGCGAGGTAAAGTGACCGCTGCCCGCCGCGTAGTTGGACTGGCTGTCACTCACGCCCGCAAAGAATGCGTCGGCGTCGAGGTTCAGCGCCGCCGTCGAGAAGACGACGGGCGCGGACACCGCCGACGGAGCCTGCACGGTGACGGCCTGCCCGCGCACCGCGTTCGCCGGCGTGCCGTCCGCATACAAAAAGCCGCCGCGCCCGTACGTCGCTGGCATACTGCCCGCACGACACGCGGCGAAGACGCCGCCTTCGAGTGTGAGCGAAGGCGCCGCGTTTGAATCGGAGCGACGTAGCACAACGCACCCGCCATTGCCGCCTGCCGTTGCCGTCTTGACGCGTGCGCTTGTGAGCGCGACTCGTGCGCCACCGGTCGCAAACAGAAGGCCGCCCTCGTTCGCGCTCGAATCGCTTGCATTGAAGTTGAGAGCAGAGAGCACGGCGCGACCCGACGCTGCAAGAGAGCCGCCCCGTTCTGCCTGCGTCCGTTCCACGCGTACGTTGTACAGCGCGCAGCTGCCCATGGACGAGACGAGTACGGTGCCCCCGTCGCCCGCCGACGAAGACACATTCGCCATGCGCGTGTCCCACACGGTGACATACGCGCTTCCCGCCACGGAGAGGGCACCGCCGCCGTCCGTCGCCGACGCGCCCGTTATGAGTCCGTTTCGCAGCGTGAGCACCGAGTTCCCGGCCGCGTAGATGGCGCCGCCCGTGCCTGGGGCCGATGTCGAGTCATCGATGGTCAGAGCGTCGAATGCCGCGGTGACAAAGCCGTCCAGAGCGACCGAGCCACCCGAGGCCAAGTTGCGCGCACCCCGGATGGTCACGCCCGAACCTACGACGACGACGCTCCCCGTGAACAGCATGGCGCCCCCGACGCCCGCGGCAGACGAGCCCACAATTGTGACGTTGACAAAACGGCCGAGCCCTAGGGCCTGCATGCACGCAAACGCGCCGCCGAGGGGCGCGGAGACGTTGCGGAATGTGCTGTCGCGGACGACGACGGACCCGCCGAGCGACCAGATCGCGCCACCAAGGCCGCGCAACGCCACGACGTTGTCGAAGGTGCAGCGCACGAGCGTGAGGTTTCCGCCGCCGACGAAGAATGCACCGCCGAGCACGACGCTCTGCGCGTCCGACACCACGCAGTCCTCCATGGTGGTGAGGGACTGGTACTCGTTATCGATGACGCTCACGACCCCACCCCGGATGCCGGATCGCACGCGGCGCGCGGTGCAGCGCTTAAGCAGCACGCGAGAGGGCAGCAGGCCCGTCACGTGCATCAGGCCGCCGGAACCTGCGGCGAACGTCTGCGAGATCTCGCTGTCCGTCACCGTCACGCGACACCCAAGGCACCCGATGAAGCCGCCGTTCTGCCCTGTCGAGGCCATCCGGACGGTGATGCGGTCGCACGTGAGCGTCGGCAGCGCACTGGACCCCGGAATGGTCTCGAGCGTCGCAAAACCGCCAGAGCCCACATGCGAAATCGACGCATTCACGGTAACAAAAGCAACCGACGCGACCGCGGCGCCGACAATTCTAATGCAGCCCCCGGCCGGCGCGTCGCATGCACCAAAGTGCGACCCCTCCACGCGAAGCGACGCGGAACCAGTCACCATGGCGAGGCCCCCGGACACCATTGCCACGCACGAGCGAATGAGGGACGACCTCAGCGATCCGACCGAAAGCCCGCCGAGATACAGCAGGCCGCCCGAACCGCCGGCGCTCGCGAGCTCACCGCTCAGCCCCGAGAGACTCACCCGCTGTCCGTTGGTCTGTCCCGGCGAGTCAAGCGCGCACACGAGGCCGCCGTCGCCGTCCGCGACTACAGCGCCAAATTCGAGACCGTCCACGACGAGCGACGACGAGTCTGCGAGGGCAGCGAACGCGCCGCTGCCGGGAGTGTACGTTACCGCCGAGAGAGTGGCACCCGTGACAACGGCCAGCGCTGTGCCGGACAACACTAGCACGGACAAACCGCTAGTGGAGTCGAAGGAGCAACTGTTGCAGACGAGCAATCCCCCGACAGACACGGTGAGCGTTACCCCATGGAAATCCGCGACGATGAATTGCGCCGCGCCCTCGATAGAAACGGCGCCGGTCGTTAGGTGTCCGGCGATGGCCACGCGCCCCGTTGCGGTCACAGCCAGTGGTGTGTCCGTGAGGGTCGCATCCACCAGGACGGCGCGCCCACTCAAACGCAGCGACGACCGCTGCAGGCTGACGAGGCCGAGGGCAAACGAGGCGTTCGTGTCGAGGCTCATGCGGTCGACGGACACGAGTGTCGCGAAGGCCTGGACGCCGCCGGCATTCACGAAGCGAACAAGCGACTCGCGCGTGACGTCGCTTGCGTCACTGAAGAGCGCCACAACGCCGTTCCCATGGCCAGGAATCAGAGGGAGGATTGCGTCGGGAAACACGGCCTCCGGCGACTCCAAGAACGTGTCCTGCGCACACCGCTCGCACGTGACGTTGTCGAAGCGGGAGAGGGCCATCTGGTCCGCCGACAACCACCCGGCACCCACACCGGCAGGTCGCTGTGCATCTGCGAGCCGCACGTCCCAGAGCGCGACATCCGCCGCCCCCCTCGCTGAGATGCCGGGGACGCCCAGTTCGCTGCGGCAGCGTTCGACGCGCGTGGACGTCACGTTCGTCCCTGTGCGGCCGGCAACGGCGAGAAAGCCGCCCGTCCCGTACGCGGTCGCATTCGAGAACGCGCAGCCGGCGACCGAAACACGTGAATGATCAGACTGTTGCACGACGCCGCCCGTACTTTGCGCGACGGCGTTTGCCACGCGAGACAGCGCGAGTGAGAGGGCGGATTGGCCCGTCGCGGAGGCAAAGCCGCCATTCACCGCCGACACGTTCGATGCCGACGTGTCTACTGCACGGACGCGCGCAAGGTCTGTTGCATACACGAAGCCGCCATCCCCTCCCGCCACGGCGTGGTCCGACGATACGCTCTCAAGCAGGACGTCGGCGTTGTCGCACGCATACACTGCTCCTCCGTGCGACTGAGCATTCACACGGGCAATGGCCGTGCGCGCAACGGTCACGGTCGATGTCCCTGTCGCCGCAATCGCTCCACCCGTCAACGACGCCGAACACCCAGCAATCGAACTGTCGGACACGTGGAGCGCTCCCAAGCTTTCGGCGAACAGGGCGCCGCCAGAGACCGCCACAGCGCCGGAGACGCGCACATTTTCCAGCACAACGGACGCCTTCCCTCCGGCATGGACGGCGCCACCGCTCGCTGCCGCCGCGCGCACGACGCTTGCATTTCGGACGACTACACGCGCCATATCGACGGCGCTGACAAATCCACCCGCCCCTGACGTGGACACGTCGCTGACGAGTGCGTCGCTGAGAAAGACATTGCCACTCGCGCACACGCAGGCGCCGCTGGAGAGCGACGACACCCGCGACGCCGCGAGAAGCGTCACGTTCGCCGTCGACGACACGCCCACTCGCAGACACGCACCCGAACCACCGCTGACAACGCCGGCCAGCGTGACGTTGCGTGCAACGAGCGTTCCTCCCCTGACGTCCAGCGCGCCGCCATCGCCAACGGTCGTGAGGTTGGTCAGGGTGAGGTCATCGATGGATACTTGGCCTCTGCCGATTGCGATGCCGCCACTCCGGAAATCGGACGCAGTCGCGCGCACGACGACGCCCGACAGCGTCAACGAGGACGCTTCAGAGTATCCCACGCACCCGTAAATCACCCCGCGCTCGTATGCGTAGCTCGTAGCTGGTGGCCTGGAGAGGGATGGGTCGACGTCGTTGTTGCCGCCGAATGTCTTGAGCACGTACAAGCGGCAGACGACAGCGCCGACGTCCACGTCCGCAATATGTACTTGGGAAGAAACCATGCGCGCGCAAAAGACACCCCCGCGGTACGCCTCGCTGCTACGCGCAGTCACGTGGCGCATGCTCACGTTGGCCATGCCTTGGACGTCCACAATGCCGCCGTCGGTGCCCGCCCATACGGCGTCCAGCGAGAGACCGTCGACGTCCACGAATGCCTCGTCCCTGGCAGAGATGGCACCCCCGTTATGCGTGGCCGCCGTCATCCCCCGCACGACCACACCCGAGAGCGCCGCGCGAGTTTTGTCGAATGCGGCGAGAATTCCACCTGAGACTGCGCGCACAGACGCCATCGACGTGTTGCGCACTTCGAGCCGCCCGTTGTCCCGCACGCACGCGAAGCCGCCCGCAGCCCCGGCCGGGGGCGCGTGATTGTAGTACCTCACCGTGTACACCGTGTCGAAAGCGCACTGCTCCATCACCGCGCGCCCGTCTTCGCCGACGAACAACGCCCCTCCCATGGCGTTGTGGCCGCCAAGAAGTCCTTGGGACCGCACGCCGGTCACGTGGGCCACCGCCGAGCCAGTCACGTGGCCGAGCGCGCCGGAAGCAGTGGAGGGGACGTCCTTGAGCGAACAGTTGGACGCCGTCAGCGTGGCATTCCCCTCTATGCGAAACACGCCGCCGCGCGCCACGGCCGTGTATATTTCAGTCAAGAGGTTGCTCGTCTGCACCAGTCCCGTGGCGGTAACATTAACGCCGTCCATGCGCACGACCGCCGCGTCCATCGCGAGCACCACGCCGGGGCAGTTGACCGCCGACGTCCGCGTGACATTGGCCGACGCACTGCCACCGAGTGCTACTGCGTGCCGGTCGACGAGGAGGAGATTCGCGTTCGGGCCCGGGGGCATGCACACGACCTTCGCGTCCATAAGAGTGGATGAGGCGGCGTCTATGAGCACTAGGCCGTGCCCGTCGCCGTTTGCCATGACGTCGATCGTCAACAGCGCCCCGTTAAACGCCATGAGCGACGCAGCGTCCGACACCCGCGCAATGCGCTCGTGCCGAAGCTTCGTAGCCGATGCCAGCACTCGTGCAGCACCCGCCAACAGCATCACAACCGCACCGGGGTTGCCGTCCTCCGCGCGCGCAATAGGGATGAGTACGGGAACGCTCTGTATCGGGCTCTGGACAGGCTCCAACGGCGAGAACTGCAGCGCGCCGTTCGCCGCCACCGCGGGCGTGCACTGGACCCAGCCCCCCGCGACGCTCAAGAGCGCGCTGTCTTGGATGGCGATCGCGTACTGCGCGGCGCGCAGGATGGTGACGTAAACGTCGGAGAATTTCGTGCGCGTGGCGTCGAAGGCGTTGAGGGCGGCGCAGTCTTTTAGTCGGATCGCAGAGGAGGACACGGTGAGCGCGGCATTGTCCCGCGCGACAAGCAGCGACAGTGTCTCGTCGGCTTCTGTGAAAAAGTCGACCGGGGGGTTTGTGAACACGAGCATGCGCGATGCGTCGACGACGGCGCTCTCCGACGCCCACACGAGCGCCGAGATGAAGTTGCGGACGGCAAGGACGGCGTCCACTGTCACGCGCGCCCTCCCTGCAGCCTCGACGCACGGACGCGCAACGGGCGGGTGCAGGCCCACCAAGACGATCCGAGCGAGAGACACGGCAGAAGTCCCCGCACCGTACAGCAGCGGGCGTGTGTCCGACTGGGTATCCGTGACAGCCACAGAAGCCGCCCCACCCGTGCGAATGGCCGTGGGTGGGGCGCTTGCGTTGCGCACGCCGTCTTCCCAGCCGCCGCAGAGAAAGGACGACGAAGCCACGGACGCCGTGCCATCGACGTCGAGAAGGGGAAGCGAGGAGGCGAAGCACAGGCCGTCCACAAGTTGGCACGCCGTGACGTCCAACTTTCCCGCTGCGTCGACGCGCACCATGGGCGCCTTGCCCGTGCATTCGAACAGCCCAAGTGCCTGCAGCGACAGCGACGCCCCCGGACCCACGTGGAACATGGTGTTCACGCGCGCGGTGTCTGCAGCGCCGGTGGCGTTGACGGCGTCGTTCTGCAAACACAGCACCGAGGCATCTCCCGATGTGCCCACGAGCGACAGCGACACCCCCGCGGGAACGTCCACGACGGGCGCCGTTGCGAGCCACTGTGCGCGCGTGCCGATTGAGACGGTGAGAGACGTTTGACCCGCCGCACGCGCAGCATCGAGCTCTCGCTGAACGAACGCGCCAAAGTCGGCGTCGTCGTCCGGCAGTGTCACGTTGCTTGCGGCGACACGTGCGACGTGTAAGCACGCACACAGCGCAAGAGCAACAACCGCCACATTACGCACGGTGGAAGGCGCTCTTGGTCCCATGTTGCCTCAAGGGTGCGGGTGGACGCAGAGGCCGACTCCAACCACGCAACTATGGCATCTTATTTTTTGCAAGTGGATTCCACACCAGCGCCCAATGTGAGAGCGATTGGCAATGGCAAGAGAGAATGCCTTGTGAGTGCACTGTGCGACTATGCGACGGACATTTTTCTTTACGAGGGGAGTGCGTGAGTGAGTGAGTGAGTGAGAGAGAGTGTGTGTGTGTGTGTGTGTGTGAGTGAGTGTGTGTGTGTGTGTGTGTGTGTGTGTGTGTGTGTGTCTGTGTGTGTGTGTGTGTGTGTGGGGTGGTATCTGGACAGCCACCGCATCTCGGAATGTAACCCTAACCTCTCTCTCAATTAGGCGAAAGACAGAATTTCTTGCTTTCCTCCTATTCGCAGCACACACACACACACACGTCAATTCACTCTGTCGTCCAGCGACGAGTGGGATGCGCAGTGCATGTGCGCCTATTGCGGGTTGCACTCCACGTCGCCCTCTTTCTTGGGGACGAGCTTTGCGCGTTCGGCTCGCATGGCAGCCTCGAACTCCAGAAATGGTTGGGGTTTGGCGTACTGCGCAACAGCGACAGGGAGATCAGTTTCGAGACGAGGGCGTACAAACTCGTACACGAGGCACGTGACAAGGGCGGTCAAAGCGGCTGTGAACTTCGCTCAAGACCGCGCTGTAGCAGCAAGGAGAAGGCAGTCACGTGCCGCACACACGGAGCACCCACCGACACAATCAGCGTGTTGTTGGCGTGCGCAAATGTCACGGCGCGCGCGTCGAGAGGGGCGCCACATCGGTCCATGTCAGGCACATTGAAGCGCTTATAATATCTGCGCGGCACAGACACACAGACACACACACACACACACACACACACACACACCACACACATATGCATTAATAGGTTGCTCTCAATATATTTGCTCGCAGACGGTTGTTAAACTGCAACAGCGCCACTCAAGGCATACGAATGAAGGGCGCCCAAAAACAGGCTCGCGTGCGAAACACTCACTTTTTGTTCGCGGTGCGAATAGTGATGTGCCTGTCTGCGTCCACAGACACGCTATAGTTATCGATGGGGTAGGGCAAGTTGCGCACGCGCCATTGAAAGTGCTGCTTGGTGTCCCTTCGCGTAAAAATGGGCTGCGCAGTGGGAGGGGCAACGTGTCAGTCGCCAACACATACACACACATCGCACGGCGATTCACCGACACCGACAAATTGCGACTCACGTTGGCGTTGCTCTCTGCGATGGCCTCGTCGCTGAAAATGCTCGCTGCCTTTCGCGGCTCTTCGCCGACCTCAAACGCCCACGAGCCCTCGCCACCCAGTGCAGACCGCACCTTCCACTTGCGCACTGCAGACAGACGCAGTCGCAAGGCCGAATTAAAGGAGAGGGACAGATAATATCATTGAAAAGGGAAGCCGAACTCAATGAGACGAAAAGGGACCAGTCGCGATGGTCACGTGCGGAGAGGTGCGTAGGGTGATGCCCACCAACGAGGTCGTCTGTCTTCACGTCGTACTCTTCAACCATTTCGCTCTTGTCGGGGAAGGTGAAGTGGATCTTGCGGCGCCCTACACACAGGCACGCACACACACACGCACACACACACACGCATGCACACACACACGCACACACATGCACGCACACACGCACGCAAACACACACACACACACGTACGCACACACACACACATGTACACACACACACACACACACACACACACACACACACACACACACACACGCGCGCACACACACACGACGCAAGTCAGCCATGCTTCACATTTAGCGGACAATGCCCAAGACAAGCGCGGCGCACGCACCGTCTGCCACTATGCACGTCTTCTGCGCCGCCTGCAGCGCGTTGAACCACTGCATCAGCGACATTTCCTCTCCCGTTCAGGCGTAACAAATCGCGGTGCGTTAGCGAAACAAGTCAACTGAGAAGAGCGCCCGTTCTCAGCGGAAGCACGTTTTCGAATGTGTGCGTGAGACAGCTGTGCCGATAATGGAGTCCATGGCTGAGTCACACATTTTTTGCCAAGTACTTTGCCCACATTCCATAGAGCATTTTAACCGAGATCTCGCAAATTACCAAATGACAAGTCAAAAAAAGCCGGCACTGCTTGCAGGGGTTCAGTACCCCTGACTGCTTGGCGGTTTCTCGTCGTCGAGAATTTCAAAAACACAGGGGTACTGAACCCCTGCAAAAACAGACAACGGCACGCACGCACGCACACACACACACACACCGGCGCGCGCTCTTCACGCGCACTGGCCAAGACCTGCGGCCGTCTCTTTTGCCTCCTTCACAAGCGAGCGCGTGTACCACCTGTCGTTGCTGTGCACGGCAAGTTCCCTCGAGGGTGGCGCATTCAGTACCCCTTCGTGCTCAACTACCCTGAGTCGTTTGCCCCATTCCTTAGCTGTACTGTCGTCAGTATGCGGCGATTGCGCTCACATTCGAAGTGACTGAAGTTGTGTCGCGTTTGCTCATTCGCGCGTGTGCTTCTGCGCGACGCACCCGAGTTTGGCGGCGGCCATGTCGTCCGGTGAGCTCGGGCGTCTTGCTGTCAATTATGAAGACGACGAGGTCGTCGAAGGGGGCGATGAACACCGCAACCAGGCAGCATACACGGCGCGGCCGCGGCACCTCCCCTCCGTGCGCGGACGCGTGCCCGTAATTCTCCACGGAGACATTGGCGCGACACACGATGTGCTCGAAGAGGGACCGTCGGGGAGCCTCGACGTGGGGTCGGCGCCGGAGGGGGACGGGTTTGCGCTGCGACTGATTGATCGCACGGAGGACTCGGCGACGTTGCAGACGGGATGGCAACGGGACTCTCGGACGGAAGCCCTTCGAAGCTCGGCCATGTGGCGGCAGAGCATGCTTGTGAGTGTGTCTTGCGGGCGTTTTTATGTGCGTGCGTGTGGGTATGAAAGTGTGCATGCATATGGGAGCCGACCGGTGTGCGTGCGTGAGTGAGTGTGCGCGCACGATTCTCGGCGCCCGTACATGCACCCCACACTCTCAAGACTGTGTGAGTTCTGTGATATGTGCGTCTGAGTGTGGTGTGTGAGTGTGGTGAGTGTGTGCTTCGTGCGAGTAAGTACTTGAGAGCGTGAGGGTCTCTTGTGCGTCTATGCAAGTTACTGCATGTGCAGGCGTTCGTCGCTTGTGCGAAGGGGTTGCGGGAGGCAATGCATGTCCATTCCGCTTCCGTTTGCACGGCGCATCCAATAGACCGCTGTTTACATTCGTGTGCGCGCACTATTTAGACTGCGTAAGTCACCGTTAAAAAACGTGTCCAGATGGCGCCCGGACAGACGCTGAGGGACGACCAAGGGCCTCGGTCCAAGCTGCGTGCAGCAAGCCGCCTGATGCACGACATCGAGAGCAGGATCGCGTCCGTGCTGCTGGTGCGTGCTAGCACTCGTTGCCACATTCGTCTTGCATTGCCGTGCCTCTCACTCCCGCGCACTTCATTGCGTGATATATGCGCACACGCTGCACTCCCTAGTCCCGTTGACCCCTCACGAGACATTACCTACGACGCAGCCGGACACGCACGCGATCACGACGGCAATGGGCGAGAACGGGATATCGCAGAACATTGGCACCGTGCGGCGCCCGAGTCTTATCGTGCAGCCCACAGCGGAGGGTGGCGAGGGGGGCGCGGCGGCGGACGGCGTGGGCGATGCGCACAAGAGCAGCGAGGGGCTCCTCGCGACTGCGCCGGTACCCGCGGAACCCGCCGAGGTGGTGGACATTGAGTACGGACGCATTCCGAAGACGGGTTGTCTGGGCTTTATGTTTCGCCGATCCAAGTGGCTGCGTGACTTTTACTGGGACCACTGGCGCAAGTACAGCGAGCAAGGCAACGCATCGACGCGGTTTTTCTTCATGTTCCTCTACATCGTGGGTGGCCTGCGCACACGCACTCGCATTTACCACACAGACACACACACACTCTCACTCACACACGCTCGCACACACTCACACACACATGAATGTTACACACAAACGAATGGCATACAAAGCGCCCACTTACGTTGCCTGCCGGCACGTGCGCAGATCGACTGGCTGTGGGTTGTGTCGTACATTCAGGAGCAGTGGAATATCGACGGCGAAGACGAGTGGTGGGTCACGCGAACGCACTTCGCGAACACCACGAATGCGCGCACATACACACAGGACTCTGAGTCCCGCATCAGGGACTCACCCACTTCACACAGCGGTGCCAATTACACACTCGTCCTTCATGCACACACACGGCTGCCTGCGTGCCACTCAATGGAGTCGATGGACACACGTGTATGATTAAGTTGATCCGAACATGCACAACCTCTTAGGTACCGCGTGCCGCGAAAGGAGGGCTACTGGGCCATGAAGGTCGCGTGCGCGTACATTCTCGTGCTCGAGTCGATCTTCCGCCTCGCGTTTCTCGGGCGAAGCTTCACCCGCCTCTACTCGTTCATCGTCATCGCGGTGCTCGACGTCCTCACAATATGTGGGTCGCGAGGAGACTGTCACGTGACGGCAGGTGGTCTGTTCTGCGTGTTCTCACTCTTGAACTTTGGTCAACGCAGGGCCTTACATTCTCTCCGTGTTTGTGCCGACGCTGCGGACAATGTGAGCCATTGCACCGCTGTGTGTCCACTGGTGTGTGTGTGTGAGTGTGGTGTTGTGTGTGAGTCAGTGAGAGTGAGTGAGTAAGTGAGTGTGTGAGTGTGTGTGAGTGTGAGTGTGTGTGAGTGTGAGTGTGTGTGAGTGTGTGAGTGTGAGTGTGAGTGTGAGTGTGAGTGTGCTTTTGTGTGTGCGTGAGTGTGCGACTATGTGTGAGTGTGTGTGAGTGAGTGATGGGAATGTGGGTTTGCTGCCTGTGCATCTGTGTCAACCCCTTCCCTGCGCCCATTCTGAGTCAACTGCCCCTCCAGATACGTCCCCGGCTACATGCGCGTGTGGCATTCGCACATGGTGCTGCGGGTGGGTGAAGGTGGCTTATGATATATGAGCAGTCCACATCAGCAGCAACGTGCACACACACACACACACACACACACACACACACACACACACACACAGATGCGCGCAAACTCACACGACATCTATAAAATTGCGTCCGTCAGAGGGCTTGTGTGCACATCGGCACCACAATCGGAACCGTGTCACTCACCGCCCACTTTTTACTGCACATCAGGTCTTCGTGCTGGGCAACAACGTGCGCCAGCGGATCGACGCGCGCACGCAGGTGTGTTGCAGCTCCCGGACCGTTGCTTTGTTCTCACTCGTGGCCGCAGCGCACTCGGGCCAATGCTCGCCCCCCGTCATCTGCGTCCGCTCAACGCGTCCATCGCAGTTGGGGACTGACGCTGTGGCACACAACCGCAGATTACGCTGCTGGCGCACACGCTGTTGTGCATCGTCGTCATGGGCACGTGCGCCTTTCGCTTCTTTCAGAACAGCTTTCACCCGCGTCCGCTCGTTCCGGTCACCTTCATCGACTCGCTGTACTTTATGGTTGTGTGGGTGTCGGACGTTTACGTCGCCGCTTCCAATGCGAAGAATGTGTGGCCCTCGATGTTTCCCTTCCCTCCCCGTGACCGTACGAAGTATTCAACACGCTTCTCCCTCCCTACAACAATTTACGAAAGCATACTGTCTCACTTTGCCATGTGTCGCTCTTCCAGCACGATGAGCACGGTCGGCTACGGCGACATTACGCCGGAGAACAAGTGGGCGCGCCTCTTCGTGATCGGGCTCATCGTCTGCGCCCTTTTGGTCATCCCGGAGTCCATCGCGCGCCTCGCCGCAATCCTTCGCGAGTCCTCGCGCTTCGCTGGGCGCTACCATCCGTCCGCCAGCGAGCGTCACGTGGTGCGTCTCACTCCTCCGCGCACACCCACGGACGCGGCACTCGCGTTCACGCAACACCAGTCGCGTATGAAGCTTACAATCCCCCCCCCCCC